>VWZZ01004513.1:1015210-1148939 GCA_013399095.1 Psophia crepitans
TTCCTTTTTTCTTTTTCTTTTTTTTTTTTTTTTTTTTTTCCTTCCTTGAGAGTCTGGGCCCAGATAATAATCAGAGCCTGAAGTTCTTCTCAAGGCAAGCACAAATTTGAAAGATATAAGCCACAGAACTGCAAATGTAAATTTTCTATTCTGAACTGAAATGAGAAAGAAGCATCCAGTATTTGTTTATCTAAAACCTAACAAAAGAATCTGTATAAATTATCAAGAAAGGCTGATTTCTCTAACAATTTTTAACTTCATCATTTTGATATTGTTTGTATTCATTTATGCCTCTCTCAGGTCATATTTTCAATCACTTTTCACATGTGGTATCCTATAGTTTTTATAATAGTGCTGTTAATACAACTGCAGTTAGTGCAATTGTTGGGTGAGAGCACATGTGTGATGAACCTTCATTTCCTATTTCATTTTTCTTGTTACAGGATAATTTTTCTATTCAAACAGAGTTAATAGAAAAATAAGAGAGAATAACTGCTTAGTGTGTGCCGATTTATATGTATCTCCTTTGTGTTTACTCTGCAGACAGAGTAAACATCCGTCACGTTACAGGCTAAGTAAAATAGATTCTGATTTTTATCTTGTATTGATATTTTACCTCTGTAATTTCACACATTATGCCCTATAATACTCTGTAAAGGTATTTATGGAAGAGTGTGACCATCTGTGGTCAACTGTAACATAATAATATCAAGGAGGGGAAGACTTATAAGGGTACACTGTAGTATAATTAACACCAATGTTGAATAGTCATTCTTAGCACCTATTTCTGATAGGACTATTCCTTACAAAACCCTTATTTCTCAAGGAAGTAGCATCTGATAATTGTACACTGATCTGTCTCACAGAAACAGTCTATTTATCTACTCTTGGGTTTGGGTTTTTTCTCCCAGACAATACCAAAGCTTTAAGAACTTAGTCAAAGGCTCTGCACAGTTTTTGGAATTCAGAAGAGGTGGCACATGTACTTAAGAGCAGCAGAGCACCTGCAAAGTTACATTGCTTCCATATCTAATGAGTTTATCTCTACATGACTTTGGAGTAGAAGACTTTATCTGAAGTCACCTCATTACCTTTAAGTAGTCTTCCATGCCTGACAATATTCCAGCACTGAACAGAGGGCTTTTGAGAGTTAAAATCAACAGCTGTAGAAAGTTCCTGTCTCCTAGATACAATATGTGTATGCTGACTCACGAGATTTTCAACTTACATATTTGTTCTAAGGTGGTTTGGTTTTCTCCCATGCATCTGGCTATTGTAATTTCCACAGAGGGAGAAGTTTTGATTTCAGTGGAAAAACATAAAGTTCATGTTTAGTCACATTTCTGGGACTGCCAGAAGGTGCTGTGAAGGAAATAAATTGGCAAAGAGAGCTAAAGATGAGTGGTCAGAAGAAATAGACTTGCAGCTCATCACATGAGTTTTATAACATAGGATATCTTCACTTAAGTATTAAAAAAAAGTTACATTAAACTGTTATGGATGATACCGTCACATGTAGCATTACCTGATGGCCATATTCTGAACATGATTGTTCAGTGTCATTCCAGCTGGTAAGGAAGAACACTACAGTAGTGGTTGGTAAAACTGTAAAGAGAGAATGCTACAAAGTTCTCTATAGCATCAGCTCAAGCTGTAGGACTGATGAGATAATAGAAGTACTGTAGTAAGTGACAATATTGCAATTACTTGTACTTAGCAGAAAAATTTAAGATCTGACCCTTGCTATGATGTCATCTGAACCAGCAAACATTTACTGTGGTTTGGACAGGCAGCAAGCAGAAACACATTGCAAATTTAAATATGTTAAGGATCGTTAAGTTGATTGTGTCAATTTGTTAAAGTGCCAAGTAACGATTTTACAGGTAATTAGACTTTAACAGGCAGAAACAAATTTATGTCCTTCTTGTTTTTATGATGCATGTAATGATAGATGTACTATCATACAAGCTGTTGTTTTTAGGTACACAATATTTCTTAATGTCCTAAAGCAAATGAAATATTACATGTCAGGAACTGATCAGTGACTGTATAAAACACATTAGTAGCTTTTCTTCTTTCAGCTACTTTTAATCGAAGCTCATTCATCATGTCATAGAAAGATGGAATGTCCCAGGTTATTCTTGCTGCATGGAGAAATGGCAGTGAACCTCTAAGGTCAAGAGGAGAAGACAATAGTTACAGGTTATTACAATTGTTTTTTTATAGTTGATCCTCACACAGCCGCACTAGATTTTGTTTGGTTTATTTCTCAGTGTGCAAATGCACAACGAATAGGGGAAAAGGCATCTCGGAACTCAGTTTGAAAAGGAGTCTGTAGTTTAATTCAACTGTGTTTCCATAGCAGTTTGTCTATTTACTCTTTTCTAGCCTTTGTGTACCACAACAAACCACAGGTACCTTTTTAAAGAATAGCATTCATGGTCGTAGTAACAATTAGTACCTGTTTCTGCTACTGTTCTCACAGTTGACCATCCTAGGTGATGATTACAGCTAGCTGCTTAACTCTGGAAATCAAACTAATAGTAATTATTAGCCCGTATTTCTCGAGTAAGAAATCGTGTGTATGGAGATTACTTTGTACTTTCTCTTGGACCCAGGCATATTAACTCACAAAAAATGTAGTATAGTATAGAAATTGGCCGATGGTTCCTGTCTTTTGTGCAACAGTTCGGACTTGGAGGTTAATTAAAGATGGTGCAGTAAGCCTGCTTCAGCTTTCAGCTGTGTAACTATTTTTTCCTGCAGGAAGACAACATGAGAAGAGAGTGTAGATGGTCCATACGTTTTTCATTGCTTAGACAAAATCTGGTTTTTGCTATGTTTGGCTTTTAATAGCATAGAGCTTCCTGTCAATCAGCTCTATTGTTAGTTGAATTGATTACTACTAAAATGTGAGCTGTAGTCTGCATGATGCTGCCTGTTGTCTGACACTTCAGAAATTAGATGTTTACTTCAGTGAATTCTTATATGTAATTGCAGTGTTGTTATTCATGATGATACAGTTAAAAATGTGTCACACCATTGGAAGAGCTATTTTAAGTGCTGAATAACTGAATGATAATTTGTCCTAGGCCAAAGCTAAGTAAAAGTATCATCTTGGTGCCCTCCCTGTAACAGTCGCAAAAAGAGAACCACTCCTTTTCCTTTGTGAAATTCAGAAGATATAGTGTCTGTTTACCTGACCCTGGAAAAATTACAGTCCAACAGTCTGTCTACAAAACGGAAAAAAAAAACACCACATAATTTTTGTGTTTCAGCCCTGCATGGATCTGCTTCTTTGCTAGAATACTTTAGCTCTCATCTCTTTACAGGGGCCTAATTTAGTCGTGCTCTACCATTAAACTGGAATAAAGCGGTAAGCAGTCCTTGCACTTTTTTAGCACAGTCAGTTTTAGAAAAAACCCTGTTAATGTCCAACATAAACATAGCACCACTCATTTTAGAATAAAATTGGTTTTAACACACTTTAATTAAACTATCAAAAAATTAAATGCGATTTTGGTCAATGTCAACTTCAGCTTGTTTGCATCCCATTACCAACCGGTGTGAGATGAGCTGTGGTTGGGGGAGCTGTTTGGTTGTTTCTAATGAAAATTCTAGGAATAGAATCTGCTCCATATTAGATACTAAGTAAACCAAATATGGGTTTCACTATCTCCTTTGCAACATTGGGGATTGCAGCAATTTCTGGTTCTAGATAAATAAATTTCTCAAATAAGAACAAAATTCAGATCTTCAGTTCACTTTAACAAGGAGAGATGTCAAAAATTATAGAAATAACTGAGGTTTTGTTTAAGCTTTTTTTACAACAGATGATGGAAGCATTGCTGTTATTTATAATTCTGAAACAGTAAAATGTATTATAAGTTGTTTGTGAATAATAGCTGAGGAATTGTTTGTTTTTATTACCCTAAATCTGGACACTACTTTTGATCCACAAGACAGGACTTACATTCCACATCAGGAACATCACAGTTTAACCTGCCTGGCAGCTAAAACAACCAGATGGCTGTTCGCTCGCTCCTCTCTCACACAGTGAGATGAGGGAGAGAATCGGAAAGAAAAAGGCAAAACTTGTGGGTTGAGATAAAGACAGTTTAATAGGCCAGAAAAGGAAGAGAAGAATAAGGATAATCATTATGAAGAGAAAAGAATATACAAAACAAATGTTGCACAGCACAATTTCTCACCACCTGAAGCCAATGCTCAGCTAGTTCCTGAGCTGCTCTGCTTCCCAGCCAACCCCCAGCTATATATGGAGCAAGATGTCATATGGTATGGAATATCCTTTTGGCCAGTTGGGGTCAGCTGTCCTGGCCATGTCCCCCTCTGGCTTCTTGGGTGTCCCCCCGCCTTCTTGATAGTGGGGCAGTGTGAGAAGCTGAAAAGTCCTTGACTGCTTGGCAACAACTAAAATACTAGTGTGTTATCAACATTGTTCTAGCCCTAAATCCAAATCATAGCACTAACCAGCCACTAGGAAAAAAATTTACTCTATCTCAGCTGAAACCAGGACAAGAAAAAAATGTGCAGCTTTTGCCATGTGTGCTTCAATGTACTAACTCTTTTGCAGTGCATTTTAAATTTCAAAATGCACAAAGAGAACAGAACTACATTGAATTTTTATTAGGGTTCCATTATGAGTAATTATCCCTAAGACCATAGCCTCCAGCTAAATTCTGCAACCAAATATTAGTCAAGTCTTTTTAAACACGCTATTTTTACTGTTCTGAGGCTAGTCAGGTGGCTCGGTCTCCCAATCAAACTAATGTGACTTCGCTTTTATCATGTCTCCTCTGGATGTCCCCTGATGATGTTATGGAACCAAAATGAATTACATTATTAGCTGTGATCACAGTAGAAGATTAAAAATTTTTATGTAGTTTGGTGAAGATTTACTAAATATGGTGGTTTGAGCCCTGTGTGGGTTCACAAATAACCAGTGGGACTGCCTATAGCAGTGTTCTTCATTTACCTGTCAAGCAGTATTACTTGAAGTTTACAAATATCAATTGTTCAGCGCTTTCACTTCATGAATTATGTTCTGTTGTAAGTAGTACTGTATCATTAATAAAGTAAAACGTAATATCTGGAGCAATTACAGAAACAGCCATTATTGAAGGTATAGTTAGAATCTACATTCCTGGGGATATTCACAACTCGGCTGGACATGACCCTGAAAAAGATGGTGTAACTTTGGATCTAATTGCAATTGTACCCGCTTTAAGTGCCAACAGGACCCCTTCAACCTAAAGTGTTCTCCCACTGTGAGTAAATAAAAACACAAGAATTCCCCTGGAGTTGGTGGACAGGTGTTAATGAGCGCCAAAACTGTTGTTTGCTTAAATGCAAAGTTATTTTTAACTACTGTCTTTCACACTGCCCAGCCACTAGATATCACTAATGACCTAAATTACTTCTGGAGTTATTTAAGCAGTCTTTTAGAGCTCTAGATTTTAAAAATCTTCGTGACACTTACTGTTGTCTTAGAAATGTAATTTGTTTCATGTAAAATTTAAAAAAAAAAAAAAGCCATATGAGTCCAGCTGAAAAAACTTAGTTTGACTCAAACTTCATTTGCAACCTTAATAGGATCCCTAAAAAGACATGCTGTCACCAAGGGAAATTGAAATACACTGTTGTTTTTATTTTTGTATTGATCTGTACTATTACTCTGTAGCAACTTGACAATTTCAAATGGCAGTTCTGAAAGGCTGCGGCTTTTAATTACACATGATTTGAGTAAGAATGCTAAACACAGATGATTTAGTTTAAAACAAAACAAAATGAAAAAAGCCCAAACCTGCTGCAGCCATTTCCTGATTATTGCTGTACCTGTATTTTTTCCTGTCTGGTGTATCATGCACAAATTGCATTTTCTTATGACAATTAATTTAATTTTTTTAATAAGTGCTTTCAATATACTACCCTATTTATATTATTAATTAACCATTAATGTCTGGGCTGCTGTGTAGCAAAAGTCTAAACTACCTCATGCAAGTTATTATTTATTTTTCTTTGTAAACACCGAGAAGCAAGCTTTGTTGGGTTGTCATCTGGTTTCTTTTCTTCTTCTACTTTTATAACTTAGTCTCCTATGTTCCGAGCCACCAGATAGTGCTGCAGTTTGTTGTGTGCCTCAGTTCATTTATAAACTTCACAATATCTGTGAGGTAAAATACGTACACGTATTTGACACAGGGCCAAATACTATCTTCTGCTTGTAGTAGTCATAAGGTTCTTCCCAGCCAGCTGGAAGTTCAGCGTGACCCTTCTACTCACTAACAGGGAAATTGGGTCTACATCAGAATGACAGAATATAACGTTCCAATAAAGTCGACAAGTCAATGCCAGGTTCTTGCTTACCTCTTTTAGTGGTGTGATCAGGAGAGGCTCATTATAAATTAATATTGACTGTTAGGTTCTTATCACGGTGATTGCTTCTGCAAATTGCAATTTGAGAATAAAACCCTTAATCTTTCATAATTTGGAAATAATTTCAAAATCCAGGGAAAAAATTATGAAGTAATTTTATCGTTAAAAATAAAAGTGGTGGGGAGTAAGAAGAGTTTTCAAATGATGTTTGTGTCATACAAAAGTCAAGATGCTGCAAGAAAGTTATTTGAGCACCAGATGCCTCTAAGAGCTACAGGTTAGGTTTTCATAGTCAATTTGGAGGGGGATGGGGAGAAAGAAAAAGCCTGCTGCCTTTTGGTCACAGTGCAGTCAGGCAACAAAATGTAAGGAGGCTGTGATACCTTGCTTTAATTTTCGGCTTTTAAGTTTAATGGTTTTGTGAATGTGTATTTAACATTTTGCTAGAATATAAAGTGTTCCGATATCTTTTCTTGCATATTTGACCTTTGGACTAACAGTGAACCATCAGTGAATCGTGCATTCACTGACTTTATCTGACAGGTCTGACTTATTTTGTCCTTCAATATTCTTTTCTTCTAGTTGTTACAAATTGTTGCATGTCCTGGGAATGTCTGAGTTCTTGACGTTTAGATTTTAATCAGTCCCTTCTCCCTTTTTCTGACAGCACCATTAAGGGAAGACATTCTTCTACCTCTGTGTTAATGCTGCCCTTTATAAGTGTTCTTTGTTTACTGAATGGGAAGAAAAAATGATCTCTATTTTTTATTCTAGCTGATGCTTCAGTATGTGTTAGTGCTTATACACCCTTGCCATTAGATCTGCATTGTCACCGATAGGCTGGTGCTCTTCGGCGTGAAGTTTAATCTGTCAATTCATGCACACAAGGACTTGCAGTTTCCTCCTATTTGGGGATGATCACAGAACATATAGATACATTTTTATGATGCTCTATTTCTTGAAGTATTTTAAGATAGGTTGCTCACTAACAAGTAATCTTATTCTTTGTCATATCTGTGGAACAAGGCCTTTTTTTAAGCACTGTGCAATCAAAACACCCTGTGCTGCAGAGTCCATAATGCAAGTCATACGAGACTTTATTATTTACTAAGGATATCAGCTATTTATTTTAGCTTTTAAATTTCAGAAATGTACAGTTCATAGAAATTCAAGTTTGTAAAAAGTACTTTTTAAAAAAATCCTCTGGTTTACCCATATTTTCTTATTATTCTACTCTGGTTCAGCCTTTGTTTTGCAATTTTTGATAGGAACATTTGGTGAGATAGAGCGTAAGCAAGTATATTTCCTGCGATTAATTTCTGATTAAGACAGTTGAGGAAGGAGGAAAATGGACTTCATTACAAAAGCCTTTCTTCACAGCACATGTCTTGATAGGGAATGTTTTAATGCACCGAGGGATATACAATTGTAACAACTACTATTATTTGAGTTGCTTTTATACATGCATAATGCACTCATGTTCTATTTTATGTGATATAAAACTCAAATGTTAACTGGAGACTGTGGAGTGTGGGGAAGGCTCGTGTCAATTATACCATAATCAGCAAGCATTGTAGTACACTCCAGCACGCACAGAGCACAGCATAATGTATTCTGCTGCGTGAATAGACTCCAAGTAGCTGTGGTTATTTGTGGAGTGCTATAGCTGCATCAACTTTCACTCCACAATTAGGGGTTTATTTTTCTAATTCCATCACATAATTGACAGTAAAAGGTACTAGGAATTAGTAATGTATTATAGGAAATGAAGAGAAAGAAGCACAAGCCAGTATTTCTATAGTAGTTCTAAAAGGTCAGAACCACCTTTAACAGTGGATTCTACTCATAGGCAGAAGCCCTGTGCATACAAATGCAAATGTTATAAAATGCGGAGGGAAAGCATGTTTTAGTCAGGAAGTAAATTGCCTGATAATTGGAAGATTCACTGGCTACGCATCAGGGAAAATACATTTGGGGGAAAAAAACTATGTGCCTGTTTATAGTCAGTTTTCAAAGGCATCATACAAAAGATAGCTATAGGTACAAGAAACTTCCATATCCGGCAGAAATGGCTGTTACTCCCTCTAGCAAAATTGTGGTCAGAATGGGCTTTTACGTCCACTTCAGAAAGATTCTCTTTTCTTTCCACACTCCCAACTTACGGTTTCTGAGAGGCATTGTTTCCGTATGCTTACACAGACAACGTTGCAGAAGTGATCGGAGAATAACCTATGATCCGGTGCTTTGCTCTGAGATTCCTGCCTTTCCTCATTCCCTTTATTTAGGGCTTCCATAGTCCTGGACTTCAGCTTAAACTTACAGTCGAGGCTGGGGTTTTTGTTTCCTCCAACTCTGATGTAACAATCTGCAGCCGTCTCTCTTTGCTAAATCCCTCAGACAGGACTGTTGAAAGGATTATAGTGCAGAGTCCCTGTGCTGTGCCTCAAGGATTTATTACTGGTTCCCAGTAAGGAGAAAAGGAGGATAGACAAGAGAATCATCTGAAAAGGGATGTCTGTTATGTGGTTTAGTGCTGGAAAAGAGGAGTGGGAAGAAAAGGTAGTGCTAGAACCAAAAGATAATGTCCAGAATACCCAGAGATTATTTTGTGTTTTGATTTTTTTGTGAGTTTTGCCTGATTTTGTAATTGTTATGCAATCACCAGAGACACTTGAAAAGTTCAACATTTCCAAATTGGCTGCAGTTTTCACTGTCTATATAGAGAATCACTGTGTATTCAGAGAGAAACCACAATAGCTCAGAAAGCAGTATAACAATTTCTTCATAGTACTTCCTAAAGATAATTTCTAACTTTCTTAAGCCTGAAACTAGTTATCTTCTGGGTTGCCTACCGCATGTGAAATGGACTGATCTGAAGCATTTCATGTCACTGAAATCATCATGATTGCAGCTTTTATTAACTGACTGCATGTTTGGTTAAATTAGTTATTTATTAAATTTGACTGAAATTAGCATCAAACTCTGACATACTCAGTATAAGAGGAAAGCTGACTCCCAGGAAGGTGCTCACATGCCAACTGCATCTCATGTGCATGTTCTGCACATAAAGTTAAAGTTTGATCCCTTGCTCATTACAGCTTCAGCAATTTATGATCACCATGGAGGTGATACGAATTTATTAACAGCGAATGTGACTAACCAGGTTATCTACTCACTGAGTACATGAACTATCAGTCTAGTTCAGTGACCTTGTAGGTAGGTCCCAAAGAGCTGCTTCTGCTTGTCATGATACCAACAGCACTAATACTACAGCAATTGTTATACGATGGTGCAAAATGCATCTTAAATTATTTTAAAGAATTTTTATCTGGGCTTTTTGCCTTAGAATGCTGAAAGAGAAAGCAGGGAAATCCTGACCAGGGAATAAAAAGTATTCCTTTTAAAATATGGTTGTTGTCTCCGAGTGAGAGTGAGTGATGGTGTAACCAGGGGATTTCAACTAAAGGCGTGAAGTCACTGCATGAGCTAAAGCACATTAAAGTTCTTCACGGAGTAAGGGCAAGCAGTAATCCCCAAAAGAGAGCTTCCAAAGAGCTGCAACATCCATTACTTTATAGCAATCTCACTTCCATAAAAACAGATTTACAAAGTGAAATGTAATTTCCTTATGTAATTCTTTTTTAATGTATTTTAAAACAGTCATCTCCTAACAAGTCATGCTTTCAGCGTAATTAACAAGTAACCTTATTTAGCCTCTAACTATTGTGGACCTGCTGTAATAAATCCAGCTTGATATATGCTTTTCTCAAAATGGAAGTGGAAATGTCCAGGTTGAATAATTGTAGAAATGTAGGGCTGAGACACATTTTAGGACTGATTTATGCCTGAACTCTTAGAGTATCATGTAGACCTCGGCATTTGCCTAACCTCACTTCAAAACCTCTTGCAGATTATGCCGTAGCGGACCTGTATGTAGATCCTTCAGAAAAAATGAGCACTGTATCTGAAAAGCATGTCAAAATGACTGGGTGGATACATTTCTGGAGGGAGTCTTTGTTAAAATGTTTAAAAACAATTGCTCTTTTTCATCTGAATCATATATTAACCAAAGCATGTTAAAACTATTAAATCAGGCATTTACTAAAAAGCCCTCAGAATTAGTTTAAAAATTGAGTAATTAGACCCATGCTGCGATGACATTACTTTTCTGATATTACTTCCAACTGAAGCCCAGTCTCACTGCAGTACTTTCATTAGTTTCTCTATGTAAATTAACTGGGAAAGAATGCCGTATGTTTTCAATTATATTTTAATGGAAAAGAGCAAGTTATTTTCTTTTAGACTGTAAGACTTAGTGGTAGAATATGTAGTACGTATAAAATTGGCCTTGCAATCATTTTCATTTGCAGAAGATTGGTTTGCAATAATTTATCTTTGTGAAGGGCTTATAATCAACTAGAACTTAGATTTACATAAGATTAGAGTTATTTTTAAAAATACCTGTAATACAAAGTACAGCATAGTACCTTTTGATGAGCACTATTAGCTGGATTCTGTGACTTGAATGGGAGCTGGGAAAAGCTTCTAATGAGAAAGGTACTATAAAAACAAACTAACTGATGCCAATGACTGACAGCAGCTAAAAAAGCTTCCGTCTTAAATATGTCTACTTCGGAACCATGTGAAGTACTGAAGGAAGCAACTGTTAAATTGTGTTAATGTTCAAATTAAAAGAAATCTCAACTCCTAAAGTATGCTAATGAAAAACAACCAAATACCAGAAATACTTACGGCTGTAAAAAGAGGTTTAAATAAGAAAAGGAAATTATAATGCAGATCAGAAATAGTGATTAGTTTCCCTGAATATTGTTTTATTTATTTATAAGCATTAAACACCTGTTTTTGTGGATTTGCTTGATTAGATTGGAGTTTTCCATTTTTAATGTGTTTTACTCCATGTGAATATATAAAACTTCAAGTCATTCATTCTGGAGCTTTTAATGCAATATCTAGAAATCTACAGATATTCTCTGTGAAAACTGCAACTTTGCAGCCAGCTAATGCAGACATTGATACATCCTGTATTTCTCAAATGCAAGAAACTATCACTAAAAAACGTTACTACGAAATAGGTTTCTTCATTTAGTTGAGATATCCGCTACCCTCCTGTTCCAACCTAAGGGTACGTCAATACACGTCATCATTTAAACTCGTTCTCTCTTTACACAGTAACTGGGTCACGTAAGAGAAACTAGTGTAACAACAAGGCTGAATTTAGAGTAATTTATTTCAATTATCAAAATGTGAAAATATCAGGTATTCTAAACAATTGTGTCCTCCGGCTGCTTGCAGTCTTTCACCTGGCTCAAGGATGGTGGCTGCTGCCTCGATGTAGTGTCATCGTTGCTCCGTTCCTTTTCTGTATCCATGGTAGGTTTGTAATACTGGAGCTAGATGAGATTTGGAGTTAGACAACCACTGAAAAACAGTTTGTACCCAGCCTATATCTACATGAATTTTGATAGGGCTCTAATATTTCATAATGATTTCATGAAATTTACTGCCAGCACTGGGAGGTACATAGTTCCTACAAGTAGCAGGCCAGCTGGCGGGTCTGTAAAATTTGACAGCATTGCGTGCAGATGCTTATTTCCATGCTGCAGCTGCAGGTTGCAGTAGCACGGACGGGTTCTCACCTGCTGACACAAGGATCGGTGAAGCAGACCGAGTTGTACCATGCAGGGCTGACGCCCTGGCTGCTTGCCCTAGCTCCCTACTGCTCAGGAGAAGGCTACTCGGTTCTGCTCTGGTTTTCCTGCTCATGTTTTATTGTGAGGTCGCATGTGACCATGTGTATTGTGGCAGTGACTCTGGACCTGTATTTTTATTCTGGTTACTAGTCCTGATTAGCACCCTACAGCTGCACAAAGGGTACTCTGGGCAACAGCCAGCACCTAAACTCATGCTGGTTATGTTTAAGCTTGTTCAAAGCATGCTACTATGGGATAAAATGGGCCTCAGAAACAAAGTACCTTCTTTCAAAAAACAAACAAACCCAAAGCAGGTTTTAATTATTTTGTAGCTTTTATATCATCCTGAGTTACATTTTCATTTTGATCAAACTACTGTAATACAAGCAGACAGATGGAGGTTTGGTGGTGATCCAGGCTGCAGATGTAGTCAAAGGCCATCTCTGACTTGCATCATGGAGGCATTTAGCCTGCCCAGATTGAGTGGTGAAGTGTGTTACCCAAAATGCAGTGGCTTGATTCTCAGACAGTAATGAACCCCTTCTGTCCCAAGAACTGTCTGTCTAGTCCCAGGGATGAGTCATCTCTGCACCCTCACAGTCTGTTCTGACGTGTCAAAACTCCACAAAGGTTTGTGCTGCCGCCGCCTCCTCCTCCTTTCTGATAGCATACACCAATTAACTCCTGGCTCTTAACTGAAGATAATTCTTACTTCCATTGTAGGCTTTGGTATCAAGGATTTGGTAAAATGTATAATTATGCACTAAATAAACAATTAATGAACATAAAACATATTCAAGATTGAAATGGAAACTCAAGTAAAAACTTGAATAGCATTTAAATAATCACTTTAATTCTGATTAAGAAAAGGGATAGAATAGCATAGAATAGAATCATTAAGGTTGGAAGTGACCTCAAGGATCATCTAGTCCAACCATCCCCCCACCACCTATTACCCACTAAACCACGTCCCTAAGTACCATATCTAACCTTTCCTTAAACACCCTCAGGGATGGTGACTCCACCACCTCCCTGGGCAACCCGTTCCAATGCCCGACCACCCTTTCAGAGAAGAATTTTCTCCTCATCTCCAACCTGAACCTTCCCTGGCGCAACTTGCAGCCATTTCCCCTTGTCCTGTCACTAGTTATCTGCGAGAAGAGGCCAACCCCCAGCTCACCACAACTCCCTTTCAGGTAGTTGTAGAGGGCAATAAGGTCTGACGGACTATTTATTCCCTTTAAAATAACCAGTTCTCCTAGCTGTCTTTTGTCTCATTTGCAGTTCATTCTTGCTTTAGTGCTTTCAAATTTACATTGTTTTTTAGTGCAGCATTGTCTATAGTCTGTTTATTATTTTATATATTTTATATGTAATACAAAAAATATACTTGTGTATTAAAAAGAGTTCATTGGATGACTGAGGAGCACTAGCTTCATGCTACCTCATTTCCAATAGCCATCACCTCTTGTCTCTATTCCTCTATATGAGCAATTTTTGTAATCCTTTCTGGTAGGTAGCTTCAAAAGATTAGAAATGTTTTTTTCACTCTAAAGTAGTCAAATGGAAATATTGTCATTTAAAATGAATTGTGCGTTCTGTGTCCAGAACCTGTGTCATACCACTTGAATTAATGGTGAAAAGTGGTTGCTGTGATTATCCTACGACTAACAAAAGGGGGGGGGGGGGGGGAAGGGAAGATAAAGAAAATTGCAGCAGTTACTCACTCAGGAGGTGAGGATCATTAGAATATACAGGGAGATGTAGCCACCTTTTACTTTACTGTAGCCCTTGTGTCAAAACATTAAGGGATAATAAACTATCAGCCTGTAAGTAAGGTTGACAGATTATGCACTTTTGTTGGCACTCACAGAGATGCTGCAGAGCAGACGGATAAACCTGGGAGAAGAGTATCATCCAGTGTGTGTGTGGGAAAAGAGCATCCCCTGCAAAATTAAATGGGAATGGCAGAGTTTAATAGCTGCAGCATCAGAAAAGACAAAGATGGTATTTTTTCAACTTGGAGAAATATTAGATGTCAAAGTAGAAGTATGAGATCGGTCGTTTACTGGAGATAGGAATCTAGCCATTTTAAGAGTAAAATAGCAAGGCTTGCTTGCTCAGAATATAACTGGGCAAAAGCTGCTGATTTCAGGACAAGAAGAAATAAAGCCAGCTACTACAGAGCTTTAAAACTGAAGATGACTGACAAATAACACCTTTTTTGAAATCTTTTTGATAACTTCAGTGGTTTGGGACTTACCTGGGAAGGTCTTACAGCTAACAAATATTCACACCTTTTCCTTTTGGGAGAAGTGTTTCTGTAATGCAGAGCTATCCTAGGTACAGGAGGGGAAAGGGGAAAAAAAAAAAAAGCTGTGGGATATTTTTTTACAGTGACAAAGTAGCTAAATGAAATACAGATATTTGTTTGTGTGTGCATGTCTTAACACACGTGTCCCAATTAGTAATGATCTGTTATGCAGAAGATGTTGCTACTGGAGAAATGATTCCATTACTCTGTTTGCTGCAAGGACTTCTGTTTTGAAAAAAAACCAAACAACGTGGTTAGTAGTAATGTGCTGGTTTTAAATTAGCATCTCTGGTGTAGCTTTATCAGAGAACCAAAGGCAGATTTGGGCTTCTCCTCACTGCCCCACTAGCTTCCACTCTTGTATTTTTGGGCTTCTGTGTGTCCACCACCACCTTCCCACCTGAATGGTCGTCCCTGCTGCAGGTGATACTGTGGGATGGCATCTTTTCACTTCTAACGTGGAAGATGCATGAAGCTGATCTGACGCAGATAACGACGGCTTTCTTTTTCACCCTTAGCAAGATAGCTCCTGTCCTACGGAAGATTCAGTGTTTCTTCGTATTGAGCAACAAAATGTTGCTGGTGTCAAAACTGTAGAGAAATGTGTAAGTGCTGAAGTGCATTAACAGTCTAAATATCCAAATAAGAGCTGAGGAAGGGAGTTGAGGGCAAACTCTTCTTTGCAAACCTATTACAGGAAAAGCCCAGTGGTTTTGAGCTTTTATAAGAATGGTCTAAACTAATCAATTCCATCTCTATTTTTTAAATCATTAAAAAATAGATTAAATCCTTTAATTATGCCATTATTCAGTAACTTGCTTTGAGGAAATCTCATTCCCTGAAATTATACAGGGTGAGCATCGGTGACTTTTATTAGACTCAAAAAAGTAGTCAGACTTCAGGGATGGAAAAAGATGATTACTGAAAATAACCGTGTCTAGTTCCCTGTCAACACTAAAGTATTTCGTCAGAAACTTGCGAGAGTTTTGTTAGGTCTAACTTGAAATAACTCAAAGGATCGTTTTCCCTCATGGACTTTTGAGGAAGAATTCCACATTGCAGAAAGTCTAACATACATTGAATATATGAACTACGGGCTACAAATATTTCCCAGCTTGAAAAGACTTTAAAACTCTTCCACTTTTATTATTCCGCTCTTTATTCAGCATTAACTGAGCATTTAAAATGAGTTCAGTATCTTATTTTGTGGTGATTTTTGCTGCTCCCTCACTTTTTTTGCAGTTCTTCCCAGTGCATGGTGGGGTTTTTTGCCTCTGTATGATACCCAGTTATTTAAATACATCATACAAATTTCCCTTAAAACTACTGAGAGAGAATCCACCATCATCCTTCTCTAAAATATCAACGTTATGATTATTTCTCTCAAGGCTGTTAATCAGAATAGAAATGCAGACTTGCATTCTTAATTTCTTAAGAACAACATTTGAAGTCAGATTCTCTAATTGCACAAGTATCTGTTTAGAGACGACGAAAATGGGACTGCATCACAAGGGCAAGCTCAAAACATATGGGTGTGCATCAGCCTCGTAGCGTGAACCATCTGAGAACAATCCCAATGACAGTGCATGTTCCGATTCTATAACCTGAAAGTCATCATAAATATTCTTGTGAGAATATTTTGTGGAACTGTACAGCAGCCTTGCCTTTAGGGATACTTATTTACGTTTGTAAGCGCGTGTGTCGGATATCTTAATTCGTGTATGTAGATGTAACTGAGTAAAGATTTTTGAATCGGAATTTGAATAATTCTGCAGTCATCGCCTTTCTCGTGGAAATGAATTCTCTACTTTAAGTCTGACTTTGAAACTTCTTTTTGTGGTTATAACTAATTTTTTGTAAGTAATAATGTTGAAAGAGGAACTGGAGCTTCTGAAAACTTTGGAGATATTGGCTCTTAAGAAATTTTGAACTACACACTGTTAGAGTAAGCACTTCTTGTGCAGTTGCACAGTGCCTTGCCTTGCTGAAAGGGCCAAGTTTTTTAGTGCTTGCTCGTATTACCTTTCTGCTGCAATGCTCTATCTAGTTAAGCCTTGGTACAATCTTCACTCTGAGTGAGAGAGAAAATGGATGGGTTTTGTTACTGTTCCTATTTTGGCCACAGAGTAATAGGAGAGAGCACAAAGGGGCCCTCCAGTTATTAGATCATTCTGTTGCTTTCTGAGAGATATTCTGAGTAACGGTGGTTAAGTTCTGAAAGCTCATTTTATCTTTACTTTCATCTCTCCTTGATCCACCTAGGCAGCAGTTATTTAATTCAAGAGCCAATTTTGGCTTAATATTGGGAAAAACTTAAAGGATTATATGTGCTCTTTACCTAATAGAGAGCTGCTGGGCCGGGTGTTCGCTGAGCAGTGCTGTTCCTCCAGTCTCACCAAATCTATCAGTTGCTTCCCAGTTGCTAATAGTCTGAAACGAAGAACAGTAAATTGCTTTTGTTTCGCTCACCATTTCTTGGTATTGGAACAGGAATGATTTATGAACTGCAGTGTGTAACGCTATGGAGAAAATACCTGCAGGGAAGTCCATTGCTGCTGCTGTTTGGCCTGTGCTAAGGCAATGGTGGTGGTGCTGCTGTAGCCTGAGGGTCTATCATGCCCCGTTCTGCTAATGTGTGACTCAGGGTGAATTAAGCTGGTACAGTGGTATTGCTCTTTTTTAATCATTATTACTTCTTTAAATACTTTTTTAAAAGTAACAAACAGCATGATCAGGATTGGCAAATTTCAGGGCCTTTTGATTCAGTAGAATTGCAACATAAAACATGAAATCAAAGAATATGAAAATTGTTTTGAATGAAGACAATAAAATACACCTTCCACTCCAACTGTACAAAAATTCAACAAAGACAGCAATTGGAATAAGGAAAGCAAAGCAAAAAGAATCCCAGTACCAGATTAAAAAAAAATCTGAAGTCTTATTAAAAACAAAAGCTGTCATTTTATCACTATTGCTATCTCTTTACCAAATACTTTAGTATTTTAGCTTATGCCACCATCTACTGGACAGCAGATAAAAGTGTTCAGCTCACTCCCGCAGATTCACTACTAAAACTTAAAAACCTTCTGAGAAATGCTACAATGTCCACAAGGTTTTTACACAGATGTCTGCTTTTTACCTGTGCTTTAAGAACAGATTTTTAAAGTGTCATTTTTCATTAGTATAAAACTGATAATTTGATATCATGATAAAAATTGTTCCTCAATCAGGCAGAGGCTTTTGAAAACGTCATCTGCTAATATTTCTGTATGCACTCTGGAAGCTGGCAATCGTTGCTAGAATCTTTGGAAATGTTAGAAGTTTTAATTAATGTCTGAAGTGTGTATTGCAGGTTCCCTGTGGCACTTACTCGGTTGATATTTCGAGGAATTATTATCCCATGGCGTGAATTCACATACTGCACATGCCACATCTAAAGAACAGTGTTCTAGTGTTAACAATCTATTTTAGCCCTAGCCTTCTGGTTTTTTTCAATAAATTGAAATAGAGAAGGGATAAAACATATATCTTAAAATGCCAAGCCTTTAGACAAATTTCTACAGAATTTACAATCACTTACTATGAATTTGTGGTTTTGGCAAGCATTTTCACTCACTGCCTGTGAGAAATTGGATGATACAGTACTGAGTTCTGCATGACTGGGGAGGGAATTAGGTAATTCTGCTGATGTATTTCTTGTGAGCTCTGAAGCTTACGTACACACCCACACTCCCCCCCACAAAGCAAATATAAGAGCCTGTGGTGTGATGGCATATCATCTTTTTGACTGGTTATCTAGAGAGACTTCCCCAGCTCTGGCTGTTACTGCCTTTCCTTTCCCTCCCCCTTCCAGAGACAGACCTTCCTTTCCAGAAGGAGAAGCAGAATGAAATCAGTAATCAGCCTTCTGGAAAATCTCCCACCAGCAAAGCAGTTTGTCACTTGAAAATGTTGGCCAGAATAAGGTAGGAATTGTGGCAGGAATTTCTCTGTAAAAATTGCCATCCTGCCCTACCTTCTCATGGGTTCAGCATGATCAGAGGATATTCCTTCACCAGGCACCAGTCCTGGGTACTATTTCTCTCTGTGCGCGGCCTGGGACTTTTCTCCTGTAGGCTCTGATATTCCTTAAGGCTCAGTTCTTAAGCGCTAGGCTTGAGTTTGAAACAAACCCTTCCTTCCACAATGGAGGATGCAAGCCACTTCACAGCACTCATTTAAGTTCAAGAGTGGGTTAAATTGTCACCACAGACAGAACCACTCTGACTTCAGAAGACCCCCTTGAACTTAAGTCAGTAATTCATTAAAGGAAATGGAAGCCTTTATTACAGACTTTAATTTCCATATTGCTAAAACCACAAATGAGTATGTGAGAGTCCATTCACTACTATGCATGAGTAGCTCGTTCACCTCGCTCAGCTCCATCCCTTGGCCTGTGCCCTGGCAATTTATAAAGTGTCGGCAACGCACACGCCTGTTATCACTGTGGCAGACTCCCCATAATAGTTTCTATAGCGATAACTTCAGGGCCTCATGGTAATGGACACAGCCAATTAATTTCCTGTCTATCCTTTCTCCTTGCATAGCTTTACTAATGCCAAACTAAATGTCAAGTAGGAAAATCTTCTGTTTTGTCCCTCTAGCCTAGAAACAGTAGATAAGCATAAAAATTTAAGCCAAACATTGTATCTCCGGAGATTTCGCATATGACTAATTACAATTTGGAAGCACATATGCTTTTAATTAAGCACTATTTTTTAACAGACAGAAAATACTAAGGGCTGCAGTGGTGAGTACCCTCAGGATGTCAGGCTGTGAATTTGACTCTAGGAGCTGATCTGATAAGGGGTAGGGGGGGAGTATTTCCTCCGTGCTGCCTTTTGCAGGCTTTGCTGAGGGAGAAAATAGTCTGATGTCAGGTGTTTAAAGGGCTGGAGGATATTCCCGCAGTCACACACCTCGCTAGCAATTTGTCCTGTGGTGAACTGTGAAGATTTGGCATGATAATGTCCTATCCGGTAGCAATTCTGAGATTTTGCAATGGGAAATCAAACCAGTCTGATGCTGAGCCAGATTTGTAGCTAAATTGTTATTCCTTGTGATAACTGCTATTGCTTCCTATTTGTCATTGCACCAGGCTCGCACATGCATCACTCTGACAGGTGCTCTTTACGGCAGCGTTTCTGGAACTGGGTCAGGGAGGTTGATGGGTAATTTGTGCTTGGAAGACCAGAAAGCATGATAATGGGAAGGGAGGGGATTTTGAGTGGTTCTGTCCAACAGTTCATTGATCTACTGGTGTGGATTACGATACAGCATTTTCAAAGGCACAGAGCTGCCAGCCCCACCTACAGAGGTTTTTGATTAAAAAAAAAAAAAGACTGTTCACTGATTCACGACATGAAAATGATGTCTTTTTTAACTTTCTGAGAAAACAAAATATAGAATACAGAAGGTTGTGAATTTTTTTAATCACTAGGTTAAGTTGAAAGATATTTTCTGAAAAAGTCATCAAGATATGCTGAAAAAAAAAAATCTTGCTGCTTTCCTGTGAATTTAAGGATTCATTATAGCTACAATAATAATAGAGATATCACAGAGTATAGGGAAATAGCACTAATGACCCTTGACAGGAAACTGCACTGTAAAGTTGGTCAGGACGTGTGGGTGTTTTGCATATAAGTGACAATCAGTAATAAGATAATTGTTCACTAGTAACTTTGGAATTAAATTAATAGTTTTCCCACAATTAAAGTTTTAAGCATGCAGTTGATTATGTTGGATTAGTCTGCAAAGCCCTTCTGTTTCAAAGGATCAGATTTGAAGAAAGAAGTCTTTCATCAAATGATTAGTTGGATTAGTTGGACTGGCAGCACAGTTGACTGAAATTTGCACCGTTATAAGAAGCAATGAAAGGTATGAGTTCTAAAACCTGATAGATATTCTTCAAACAGTGCCTTGCTTATAGGACTGCCCAGTCACCAGTTAGGCTGCCAGTCTTCGTTTGCTGTCATCTGGGCCTTAATCTCCATGGAGCCTCTGGTAAATATATACTGCTCTCCTAAAACTTCAGTAATTGGTCTTCAGCCCTCAGGGAAGACAGTCAGGGCATCCTGCAGTTAAGTGATAGGGACCTAAAAGAAGCCATTATTTACACCCTATGCAGAGACATCGTGCTTATTCATGGGAAAGTCAATGAAGTGGAAATTCACTGGCCTGCCCCTTCTCACGGAGCTGGGCATCAACACAGGCAGCAAGTTTAACTGCTTGCAAAAAACTCCTTTTCTATTTCCTTTTGCCTTCTCAGATCATAGTATAGGCTGTGAATTAAAAATGTTACAGATCAGAAGATGGTCCTACTTGTGGACCAATATCTTGTAATGGGAGTGATTAAAATTCAGAATAATTCTCAGAGATACAGGTAGCAAATGCTGATTTTTTTATTATTATTTTTTTTCTTTAGGTGTCCACAGCTGGCTTTTTTATTTTGGTTTCTTTCATTGTTTGTTACTGACATGAAGTGATTTACTAAGCAAGTTAGGCAAACAACCTTGAAAATGCTGCTAATGAATTTCTAAACACATAAAGAATGATCAAAACTGTGCTATAAATATAAATAAACATTCCATGAAGATTTTGTTTTGTCTTTTATACTGCATTTTTGCTCCTGGGGAAACTCGAGACAGAAGAAAAGCACAAAACCCTCAGAATCCTCAGAGAGTCTCACAGCATGTAGGAATAGATTGCTTAGCAGAGCAGAACCAGTATTTGTTCTGTTGTTGTCATGTGTCATCCCTCTGTTGGGTGTCTCAGAGTTCAGGCGTGCTCCCCAGCAACACTGCAACGTGCCAAAAGGTGACAGGGTGTTTGCTGAAGATTCCTATTCCTCTTTGGAGCCCTTTGATACATGTTGCCCAAATGGCCTTTGCAAATCTGAAAGCGTGTCTTATTTTAAGCAATGTTCAGTTTTTAAAACCATGAGTCTAGAAACCTGTTAGGCAGCCCTATAACCAGGTTGTAAGGATGGCCTCATCTGTAAGAACTGAGTGCCTTGTTGCATGCTAGAATAACTCGTGCTCACCTCTATCATCTGGCAAGTTTTAAGATTGAAGGTATAGATTTGTTTAAAATGTGGGTTTGCAGTAATGAAACAACATTACAGAAGGCAAAATGCATTAACAGGCTAGACTCAAAGACTCTCTGGGGCTGCTCTCACATCTCAGTTTATTTGCACTCACCTTAATGCAGGTTAAACTTGAACCTCCTCTCGGATTTTAATGTTCAAACTAGCTGCTGCTTCCTCCCTCCACAGAAAAGCAGACACACATGGATGGAGCAAAAGTAATGGTTCTTCTTTTAAGCTGCTCTGACCTGGAATGCACCAGTCTCACTTACTTCCCAACTACAAAAGCTTCTTCCCTTTTTCCTCCAGACCTCCACCTTAGGAAGGAGTCATGTCCTTCCTCCATCTTCTAGGAGGTCTTTGATTTCCATGTCCAGCACATGTCTTGGTTCACATACGTAGGTTTTAGGAAAGTGGTTTGGGGGCTTTTTTTCCTTCTCTTTTATAAGTGTTCAGAAATACATTGGTAGAACTTCATGGTACCACTGTTGTGCTCAATTCTTCTCAGTATTATACAAAGATCAAAGAGGAGATCATAAATGTTGATTATTTATTTTTTTTTGAGAGATGTCCTTTTTTGCCTCTACATGCTCTTATATGTTGCATACCATGCTAGTGAGGCTGTCATAAACATGGAAGGGCAAACGTGTGTGGTGTCATGGAAATGGTCACCAAGAAAAAAAATAATCTCGTTTTAGTTAAACAACTTATTTTCTTGTCAGATATACCATGGGTAGCTTGCTAATTATCTCATACTATGTTTTGTGTAAAAAAGAAACCAATTCATAAATGGTTTTTTTTCTATTTCCTTAGTGAAGCTGTGAACATTTTTATGAAAGAGAAATGGAGAAATTCTACATGCTAAGACTATCAATTTAGAGTGCTTAAAGACTTAAAATTAAACTTATAATAATAAAGTACTGCAATAAGCTATCTGTGACTGAAGTAGCCAATCATTTCAAATGTAAAGGAGAACAAAAAAATAATTGCACATATGTATGTATTTTACCTGATGAGACCTTGATTTTAAGTGTGTCTGAAAGTATAGGGACTATGGAGCATGTGTAAATAAATCGCAGGTACTGAGTACATATTATATGCTTAACTGCCTTGAAAAGATAACACAAAATAGTTCAAATTCTTGTATGTAGGTAATGCACCACTTTAATCATCCATTCATTTCCAGAAGAATTTATGCTTACAGCAAAATATACCTGAAAGAAGCCCTAGGTCTTCATGACACGTTTTGCTGTCAAAAGAACTAGGCAGCCACCTCCTTCCCCAACTGCCCAAAGGGAAGTTTTGAAGTGGTTTATAAAATGAGCTAGTTCTATTACTTTTAAAATATTTTATTAAAACTGGAATGAAAAATACGTTGAATGTCAACGTATTTAAATTTATATCATTCTAGTGGTAGCATGGCCTTTAATGAGTTTTATACTTTAATTGGCATGCAAACTGCATCAGTAAATAGATTGTTAAATAAAGCTTTATAAAATAAGTATGGTCTAGTAGAAGGTAATGTAGAGCAGGTGCAAAACTGATTGACACTATTACCTAGCCTGTTGTTCACTGTCAAAATAGAAGGAGATACAATAATAGCATCTGGCTTGTGCCCACTTCTGTTCATCACTTTTCATTAGCAATGTGCATAATAGAATAAAACAATATGAAATGTAGCATCGAATACACGTCCTGTTTTCCCCTAGAAATCTGTTTTGCCACCATTGGAGAGGGCATACCAGCTGACATGGACGTAGGTTGAACAGTTCAGCTGTTCCTGTATGATAAATATGTTAATTGCACAACACCACACTTCAGCAGAACTAATCAGTGAAAGACAGAGAGCTGAGGAACAATTGGCCAAACAGTCTTCCCCCACACACCTCAAAAATGATCAAGATATTATTTTGTTTCATAAACAGATCATGAGTCTGTAATTTCTCCGTACTGGGAAAAGTCATATTTTATATCCAGACTTGTAACTGACCTGCAAGATTTAACATTTCTGAGCTGGATTGTAAGGCCTTACCTATCTTTCATTTTCCAGAAAAATACCTTGCATTTGGAGAGAATCCAGGGGAGAGCAGGAGTGATTAAATACTTAGAAAATATGTTCTACACTATAAAATTGAAGTAATTTGGCAAGTAAAAGGGAGAAACCTCAAAGGGAGGTGCAACAGGTTTCAGACACCTAAATAACAGCTAACGTAAAACCAAGGTGATGATCTGTTCCTTGTGCCCAAACAAGCTAAATTTTACCTTGAAGTTTTAGGGAAAACTTCCTAATAGTATAACTCTGGCAATAGCTTTTTTTTCCGGGGAGACTGATTTCAGTGTTGGAGGCTTCTAAAATCATGTTAATGCTGAGCCCAGGTAACCTGCTTTAGTCTAATGAAGTAGTTAGATGATCTCTGCAGGTAATACATTCTTTTTCTTTTTTTTATTCTTTTTTTATTTAATATTTGGCACAGGCAGTATTGTTGCACAGTTCAAAATGCAGTACTGCTGTTTCACCAGAATTATTTCTATAAATATTTTTTTAAAACTTCCTTTCAGAGCAATGAATTACTCTATAACTATGACCTACCCTTCACAATTTCCTGTGAATCAATATCCTTGTCTGTTATGGCTGTTGCCTATCAGCTCACCTTGATCTCTGAGACTGGTTGTTGGGTTTGTCTCTAGGGGATGTCTTTTGTCTGGAACAGACATATGTGTCCTTCCCAAATGCTGAAAAAAATGGGTATCCTGAATTATTACATCTTCTTCAGGTGCATATTTATTAGAAATTAAAAGGTTTTATGTGTTTAGGATAACTCTTGAAAAAGTAAAAAGGCAAACTTTGTTACACAACACTTCTTTGGGTTTATAATTGTCTTCTAAGTCCATTTATATACGTATGTGTGTTTTGTATGTGTCTATGAAGTGACAATGCAACAAACCCATTAACTGTTTGTATGTATATTCAGTTGAGATATAATCTAATAAAACCTTCAGGACTTCCGTAATAAGAAGCAATCAAAGGCTTAATTTTTAATAGTAATATAGACTTTTGCACTTAATCCCCAGGAGTTCAAGATTCATGGTTGTCCTACTAGCAGAATCACTGTTTCCCAGAAGAAAAGCTTCAGAAACTATTACGAAGGAAACGAAGGGCATATTCTGAATAAGGTAAGTGGAATGAATGAATTTCTATCAAATTTTGGTGATCAGAAACCATTTTATTATATCTAAGACATATAGTATAATGCATGTCAGAACAGAACATAAATTCCTTTGACGTAAAATTATACTGTTTAATGAAAACAAGCTACAGATGGATGGAAACTTCTACTGAATGCTCTGTCAATCTCTTGTCATTCTGAGAATAGTTGGCAACAATAAATATGGAGAAAAAGTGAAGATCTTTCTACTCAATTTTACGCACCATTTATTGTACCTGTACTGATTTACTTTCCAAAATGGCCATTTTTCCAATGTCACATGCAGTATTTCGGAGGAAAAGTCAGTCTTTAAGTTGTTGAGGCTGTTCAAACTGAGCAGCCTGGTCAACACTGGGCCCACTAACTCAGTAGGCTATCTTCTTCAATACTGTTATATACTTTTATCATAAGAATCGATATAATTTCGTTTCAACCATACTGTTTATTACATGACACATAGAGAAAATTTTTGCTTTGTAAAGCAACTCAATAAATAGAGTTAATTTCATTTGTTACATAAAGATTTACCAGTGAGAGAGAGCTTATGCCCAACACGGCTTACATTGTGTTACTACAGTAAGCCTTGCCAGCAGGGCAAAATAAGTATGCTATACTCAAATGTCGGTTTTGAGTACATAAAACACATTTTGTGCGTGTCTGTTAAGTCTTCCTTTAATAAGCAATGTTGTAAGACACTCTCTGTTACAGCTACTAGTATGGTAGCGACCTACTAGTTCTGAGAGTGCTTGAGGTATATTCCTGAATATAAATCCTTATTTATAGTACGGCTGATTGAATACTGTTATATGGGAAGGAAAGACAAAAGCCTGACTTCATAAGTCTGCGTTTTTTCAGAGCCATAAAATTATGTACACAAGGAGTATATTCTATTTTTCACGTAGACTAGGTAGGCTAAGGACTCAAAGATGACATTTTACAAAGCAGCTAAATACATTTCGTTACTTCTAAATGAAGAAATTTTGGCACTTTTAATACTGGAATCATTCTCTGGTTTTGACTGGTTTTATTTCTTAGGGTCAAAATGTCAGAAAAAGCATTTTGGTAAAGTCCCTTTTAATCTGGATGCATACTGGACACATTTATTATGTCCTTGAGCATGTTAGTTTTCATAGAACTGCTTGAAACTTTGGGGAAATGTTGATGTCTGTACTTCAACTCACTTAATATGATTTTACTCTTTTAAAAGTTCCAGCAATGGCAACTTTATATGCATGTCAGTACATTCTTTATGAAATTGTTGAGCAGCCTTGTGATTTTGAACTTGAGATAAATCCTCTGCTGTGTCTGTGTAGAGGCATCTGGGTCAATAATTAATGAAAACAAAATAAAACTACTACTGACAGGTGGGTTTTGAAAAGCAATCTCTGAGATAAATATAAACTTCAGTAGATATCTCACCATTGATTCATAGAGTCTTTGTTAGCATCAAAAAACATTTGCTTGAAGCCCTAGAGATTTTCTTACACCGTGACTTTGTCAGGTTGGAAAATATATTTACATATAACATTTATTGAAGCTTTAGAAAGCTGAGAAAGATAAAACATCATGTTGGATTTAGTTTACTTTCTGTTTGTGATTAGATTTTCATTTCTGTAGTACTTGTTTGGGGAGCAGAGGGAGGAAAGTTAAGGGCTGTTTGGTTTTTTTATAGCTATTTATTTCTTCACAATGTTCTCCTTTTAAAAATGATAGTGCACCTACAATTTTGGCTTTTCAAAAATATTTTAGGGGAAAAAAAGAGATTACTGCATTACCTTACCATTTAATGACCAGAGTATGTTAATATATCACAATCTAGAATTAAAATCACTGATGTTAGCTCCTCTCTCTGTCCAGATCATCCCTCTAGTAACCAACAGACCTGCCACAGACACAGATGTACTGTGGAGGTTTCTTGCATCTTATCCACTGTAACATTCAGTTATTTCACTACTCAGCATTTTCTTGTATTTTCTCCATCCCCTCTTTTTTTCCCCTCTCTTTTCTTCTGTATGAGTTTCCAGTGAATGACTTTGAAAGCTGAAAAACTTATTCTTTTTCTTGCTTCAATAATTTTAATTTTAAGGTTGTTGGGGTTTTTTTTTTGGAAAAATTAAAAAATGCCTATGAAAATTTGTTCATATGAATGTTTGCAAAATACTGAATGAATTAATGATAGATGTTATTTCACAGATTACATTTACACATCATATATACGGCATAAGGCTCTTGAGTAGCAAATATTTCTTGACACCCATCTGATTTTGTTTATCAATCTGCATTCATAATGCCTGTTAATATCAAGACTTCTGGTGGATTTATATTCCTAAGAAAGGAACAGCATAAATGAATCACAGTTTTGCCTTTCATAGCCACTTCTACACTGAAATGGAAAGAAGCTTATTGAGTTTCATTAAAGCAGAATTCTCAATGTGCAGCTCAACAGAGGACTGGAACAGAAATTCCAACGCACGTTCATTTCTGTGACTTTACAAAAATCTACCATGAACTAGGAAAGCATTAGCCGAGCACTCAGATTTTGACTGCATTGTAATTTATGCCAATAGAAGGTCTGCATTAGCATCAGTGAGCTACTGCTAAGTGCTAAGGTCAGTTGTGCATTTCATACTTCAGCTGCAGAGGAAGAATTTTATTGCTTTTCATAGTCATGGTGCAGTGAAAAAGGTGCTTTATGATGCTACAGACAATTAATTGAGGTACATTACCTAGAAACTAAAAAGGTCACACGTGGAACATAATGGACACCTCATAACCCCTATTAATGATTACAGAAATGCAAATTAGTACTTTCCAGTTTCCAAAGAGTAGAATAACTCTTCTCCAGCTTTGAATTATGTTTCCATTTGCTTACAATCTTTACTCTTTAAAATGTTTAATTTACCTTTTTTAAAAAAAGTAACCTCAGTCTACATTAAAAATTATACATTATATAAATTATATTATTCATAAAGTCTATTAAGCTGCAATTATATTTCTGTGTAATAAGCATAGAGTAAGAGAAAGAACTGATACAAATATGTAACACACTTAATGCTTCAGTAACCTCTCTTTAAGACTTTGTGTGCTAATACCTTTTCTGTTCCATGGGGTTTCAGAAAAATGTTTGCCCTTCTTTGTGAAGACAAACTTGGAAACCTAACAGAATTTCATGTACTGAAGAATAAATTAAAGGTTTCATTAGAAGTCGTTGTGATATTGTTATTGTTGTGTACAACAGGAGCAATCCTAACACAGAAGGATGGCGAAGCATTAATTACTAAACTTGTTCCAATCTTTCTGTCTAGTTGTGTATGGCCACTTATAAGGTTAGTACATCAGAGGTCAGATCCTACTGATTTTACTATAACTAATGTTACAGCTTATTGGTAAGTTCTGGCACTTGTATTAAAACCTGTAGCATCACAGCATGACATCACGCTATGACATCGCTGAACTATAGGAGTTCCTTTCCTTGTAGACGGTAACTTTTTTAATGCTGACCAAGGACAAAGAAACATTCAGTGAAATGTGAAAATTCTTTAAAATAGGATTTATTCTTTTGAAATGTCTTGATGGAGATCCATCTGAAACTTAGGTTCTTTGCTGCTTTTCTGAAGGAAAACCTCTGGAAGAGTAAGATTAGAGGACTTTGCTTTTACCTTTGAGCCAGGAGCTATAGCTCCTTGTCAGCCCAATGAAAAAAATAGCAGCATGGGGAGGAAGAGGGGGAAGGTTTTGTGTCCAATGCAAGAGTTGTTCTGAAGAAACAATAGTGCAATAGTGGAATACTTCATGTCATAGACTCTTAAAGTAGACCTAACTTCCCAACTTTGAAATTAGGCTGGATTACTCAGGGACACGACCATACAATATAGAAGTCTTTTCATATGTATTTTGGATAGAGTGGTCAAGCACTGGAACAGGTTGCCTGGAGTGGCTGTGTCATCTCCATTCTGGCAGATTTCAAAATCTGACTGGACACAGCAGCCTGCTCTAGCTGACCCCACTTTGAGCAGGGCAGCAAACTCCAAAGGTCTCCCTCAACCTCAGCAGCTCTGTGATTCCCCCCTCTCTCTATTTCTGGACATCCTGCATAAGACACAAATATCACATTTCTTAATGTTTGTTTCATGGATTATACAAACCCATATGCCATTAATTGGTGCTAGCTAACAAACTGAGGTTTCAATGTGCCTTGTGTCACCTTTGCCTGATGTGTTTTTGTGTCTTTCATTCAGAGCATAGGTATGGCTCCTTTTCTCCTACATTCCCACTGATGTCATTAGATTGCAGCAGACCTAAATATAGTAACCAAGCACCTTCGTTATGGGCCTGTTGGCACTTCAGATATAGTGAAACAAATTTAAAGACCGGCGTGGCCTTTCTTGAACTTTTTCAATTTTTCCCAAGAGCCTCTAAGGACTGATCATCCACATCCAGCTCACTATCCTGATCTGCGCTGTCAGTAATTAAAGGCTGTGGAATACAGGCTTCCCAAGTTATTCATAGACTTCAAAAAGACAAGCACTAACTCTTTCAGAGCAGTGGTTTGCTGATCTCACACGTGTTATGTAGTCTTTGTTCTGCAAAGAGGCTCATTGCATCAAGTCTTCAGTTCTGTGAGCTGATACAGCTACACTCAGCCTGAATAACCAACAGTGCTGAGAAACTCCCTAATTGTGACTGTAAAGATAATCTTTAGCAGTTTCTGACCTTTTCAAATTTTTACCTTGCAGAAGCGTTTTAAAATGAGACCATTGATTTATTTGATTTTCCCAGTTGACTGGTATGCTGATTTATAAAGTCATTTGATGCCAGATTTTTTCCTAAGGATGTCAAAAACACAGGGTCGTGCTAGAAATAATTTATTGTTTTGAGCTTTAAAAAATGCATGTATATTTGCCCGTTTAAAGTAGGTAGCCATCTTATAATAGAGTTTTCAGCTGTCCTTGGTAGCTATCTATCTTATGATGCAGTCTGAACACTGAAGATGAATGGTGCAGAACCCTCACCTCGATTGTTGGTAAATAGTGCAGAACACCACCATGGCTCATTTCCCATTTGATTCATTATGTTGTGTTTTCCCCCTTATTTAGAAGTCATGAAAACATCTCCTCTTGTCCCTTCCTTTAGTTGAAGACCATAAAGACTATATGCCTGTACTGTACAAGGCAGGATCATAGCGGTAATGAAGACAACTAAAGAATTTCCCTAAAAGAATTTGCATTTTTTGATGTCCCGAAGTTCCTACTGTCTTGTGGCACTAATCTTTATGCTTTTCTCCTTATAAAACAAAAGGTTACTGAGGTCCAGTGGCCATTCCAGCTCTTAATAGGTATAAAAATGAGTAAATAAATAGCAAGCATGCTTCAAATCATAGCTTGGTACCAAAGTAATACCTTTCCTATTAACAGGTAACTGAAAAGTAATTTCATTTAGTAAATGTGTCAGTTATATTATCATTATGCAACTACTGGAAGTCAGCCCAATAAATATATATGAAGTAGAAAGAACCACTTTTTCTTACAAATGTTATGCATTTCAGTATCCTAATTAGCATATCCAGTTTTAATGAGTTATCTTCCCAAGCAAATCCTTTTCCTTGTTAACATTTTGAGTCAATGGTCATCCCTTTCCCTCCCCCAAAGTAACAGGATTTCACTGTAAAATTACCGTACACAGACAGTACTTCCCCTTTGTAAGAGCTGTATGAATCTATTTTTTTCCAGTAATATCATTTCCTGCTGGTAAATCTGTTACAATCGAGACACATAACAAGCTTTTAAACTTTTAAAAAACATAAAAGTAATGGATATGCAGTCAGGGATATGGTGTATCTTTGTTTCTTTCATTTAAAATGCTCCTTCAGACCTATTTTGAATTTTCTATATAATCCAAACCTCAATTTCTCTTATGTTCAAATGCAGTTGTTTCCTCTCGCTTCCCTTATGCTATCAGCCAAACAGTCTGCTGTTTGTGGCATTTTTTTCAAGTCAAAATTAAATTACTGATATTGTAATTCAATACTATATTTAAAAATTGATTTGCTTTGTAAAAATAGCTTGGAGAGCCATTACAGATACAATGGCTAGACTGTGTGACTTTCTGACACATCACCTGTGGGAGACTAAAAGAAAAATTTGTACTGAATTATAAGACTGTTATGCATGCCACTAGACAGAGATGAAATGGCAGGACTTTCAAGTTGTAAGGAGTTTTTAAAGACAGTGTTTAATGCAATACAATTTTTTTCCTAAGACTGAAATGTAAATGAATCCCAAAGTCATTCAGAAGGGTCACAAGCAAACCCCAAGGTCAGTCGTTCGGAAAGGTTACAGCATATATTTTTTTCTTGCTTTTATTGAATGGGTTTCAGTCATAGAGTTAGTTATCTCAGCTTGAATGTTTGATTAATCTAGTATTGATTCATAAAAGAAGTCGAGGCATGTCATATTTTTGTGTTTGTTGAGCCTTCTCAAATAACTTGTTTGCTTCTGTTTGATCCTTCTTAGCTCTCCACAGTGAGAGACTGTTTCGCTTCCATGTTCTATTCGCAGTTGCAATTTCAAAGGAATATAATCTTAATTTAGGAGTTTACACCTAAATTAAGTTTTGAAGATTCACCACACTGGTTGCCTTGGTTTTAATTTTTTTTTTTTTTAATACAGATGTTATTCTCCTCACTGTTTTTTGGCTCTTGTTATTGGTAAAAAGCTGATGACTGACTGTGAGAAGCAATATACTTCTTTTAACATCTACTAATGTCCATTTACTGCCCATGGAAACTGCAGAAGAGGAGAAAGTCCTGAAATCAAAGAAAATATCTTAATCAGAATACAAAGAAACTAACTTTAAGAAACTAACGAAACTGAACTGTAGCATCTAATTAGCAATTTTTTAAGATTCAAAAATGTATTTTTCTTCCATGACCATATGGAAACCATGACACTATATGTTTAGCTGAAAAGAGTGTTTAAAATTTAACAGAGGAGGAAATTATAGTAGAGAAAGTTGAGGGTATGAAATGCTGCAGTAGTAAACAGAACAAAGAACAAAAACACACCGAGTCTGCACAAAAGAGAGTGCAAAATGTGCCATGTTGTCACTGCCCACCCACTGTAGTATGTATAGGTATGTGTGTACACCTTACATGGGTAATTTATCACCTGGAGTGTATTTGTTCCACTTCATTAATTTTGCATTATTTGTTCTTCCCTTTTTCTTTCATTTAGCCTCATCCCACATACACATCATTATTTTCAACAATATCGTTGCTGGTATGGGCTCTAATAAAAATAGTAGGTCTTTTAACACTGCTATTGGATAGTGGTTTTGTTGACTTAGTTTCTCTGGTGGGTTTACCCAGGCTGTAGGCCAGGTGCCTCCCAAAGCCACTCTGTCACTGCCCTCCTCACCTGGGCAGGGGAGAGAAAATATAAAGAAAAGCTTGTGGGTTGAGATAAGATAGGGAGAGATCACTCACTGATTACCATCACAGGCAAAACAGACTTGACGTGGGGAAAAGTTAATATACTACCAGTCAAGTAAGTGTAGGATAATGAGAAATAAAACCAAATCTTAAAAACACCTTCCCCACACCAATCCCTTCTTCCCAGGCTCAACTTCACTCCTGATTTCTCTAGCGAGGATCTTACTCCTCTCTCCACTGCAGTTTTTTCTTGCAGTTTTTTCTTCCTTCTTAACTATGTTATCCCAGAGGTGCCACCACCATCACTGATGTGCTCGGCCTTGGCCAGGAGCCTGTCTATCTTGGAGCCGGCTGGCATTGGCTCTGTGGGACATAGGGGGAGCTTCTAGCACCTTCTCACAGAAGCTGCCACCCCTTTAGCTCACACACACACACTACCAAAATCTTGCCACGCAAACCCAATACACTTTCTGATGTTTGGGAAGAAGGGATGGCTAGGGACGGAAAAGCTCATTGCGTTAACGTATTCTCAGTTTCCGTGAGCTGAACTCTAGGAAATGCCACCAAATACATGCTGTTTTGATATGTACTTGGTACATGAGCATTTTTAAAGAAAGCTGCTTTTCTGTAGTATTTGGTTTCTTTAGTATATGATCTTTGGTTTCAGTTCTGTTAGAAACTTCCATGGTGTTTGAGCTCTGCCTGTTTCAGTTTATGATTCAAAAGCACTGATGTAAAACTAGTAAATCACAGAATCAAAGAAAATCCTGAGCTGAAAGGGCCTCATAAGGATCATTGAGTCTAACTCCTATCTCAGGTTTTCCTAAGTTAATGTGAAATTTTGGTGAGATACTAAAATTGCATGGTTTCATTGTGTAAGAACAGAAATTAGACTAATTTCTCAAACTTGGACACATGAGCCACATACCTACTTAGATAAGGGAGGTGAGTTTTGGTCTGTAATCAATTCCAGTAATTTTACTATTGCAATGTCTAGAGATGGAGTAAAAAAAAAAAGTCACCATACTAGAATACATATCTGCCAGGTACTGTATTTTAAAAACCAGTGATTGTTTTATGAAGTGCATCTGTGCTTTTCATAGTTCATGAAACTTAGAAAATAAAACTCCTTTGCCAAAAGAATAAGGCATGGTATGATGTCTATAACAGTGATTTATTTCCCATGAACTGTAGAGCTTGAATTTATTTACTTAACAGCATTTTATAATAAAAGAGCAAATGAACTTTTCACACTGGAGAAGAGAAACTTTTAATACATTGGACAGAAGGTATATTTTAATTTTCAAATTACTTCTAGATTCTTGCAATGATCCTTTAAGTCCTGATTCTAGCAGTATGTAAGGTATAAAAAAGTGCTTTTTGCTGTTACTTTTAAGAAGCTGTTTTCTATTTCCCTTTGGAGGCATTACATCTATCACATTGCACTGTGGCTCATTCATTGCGCTCAAGTGTGGTATTTGATGTAGCTGGTGTTGCATGTCCAAAACATGCACCTGGGAAATAATAGCAATAGATTTTGAATGCAGTATTTTATTACAGACTGGTTTGGGAGGTGTTGGTATTTTTGTTGGGGGTTTATTATTATTATGAAGATGTACTCAATAGTTTCCTCTGCAAGCCAATAACTCTAGCACCGGAAAACCAAGAAGTTTCAAGCTCAAATCAACAGCTTGTTATTTGTAATTATCAATCAATATCCAAGCACAATTCTACAAAATCCCGTATCTCTACCCTCACAAGTGTCTGTTCTCAAATAAGAATTTCGGCTGAGGCTTTTCCAATACATCCTGTGTGTCTGTCTAATAAAACATGTAACTCTGCAGTGCATTTAGAAACAAATAGACATTAGTTTCATTCGTAGTTAAAATTTTATCTTTCTTTAAAACATACTCCATCGGTCAAGGCTGGGTGTGAGATACAGTGGGACACATAACCAATCCTCTTGTATGTTCGTTTAATGCCATTTTGCCAACCATTTTGAAATAATAAAAGAGTAGGTTGCCTCAGTAGTTACCATGAGGGGAAAAAAGGTGATCAGACTACATAAAGACATTTCAAGGTTGTTTCCCTGGGAAGATTCTGTTTTAAATAATAATAATAAAAAAGATATATAAATAAATTATGGGACTACAAACCTTTCAAGATAGTGACAATTGTATCAGTTTCCAAACAATATTCCCGAAATAACTGTAGCAAAAGTTTACTTTCATCTCTAGCTACAGTATGTCTATGACAAGATGCCAACATATGTAGTGGAACTTGCGTTATATCTGTCTCTTGAGGGCTGAACAAACTTGACAGTCCTGAGAGAATTATAAGGGCTTTATGATGACAACCTAGTGAAGGAAAAAAAAACAACCACCACAAAACAAAAAACAACAAACCAAACAAAAAAAAAAAACAACAAACCAAGAGGCTTCACTGTGAACAAAAGAGAACAAATACAAGGAGCTAACAGACAATAAAGTATATGTAAAGTGAAACTCAGAGGCTGATGTTTAAAATTTAAGATAATTCTATTGCAGTTTGGATTTTTTTGTTTTTTAACGAAGAATCAGTTAAGACCCTTAAGTCACAGAAACATGGAATCATAGAATAGTTTGTGTTGGAAGGGAACTCCATCATCTAGATCATCTAGTCCAACCTCCCCTGCAATGAGCAGAGACGTCTTTGACTACATCAGGTTGATCAGAGCCCCATCCAATGTGACCTCAAATATCTCAGGATGAGGCACCTACAACCTCTCTGGGCAACTTGTTTTAGTGTTTCACCACCCTCATCATAAAATTTCTTTCTTATATCTAGTCTAAATCTACTACCTTTTAGTTTAAAACCGTCACCCCTCGTCCTGTTGCAACAGGTCCTACAAAGAAAATTGTCCATGTCTTTCTTACCAGCCCCCTTTAGGGACTGGAAGGTGCTATAAGGTCTCCCTGGAGCTTCTCCAGGCTGAGCAAGCCCAGCTCTCTCAGCCTGTCTTCATAGGAGAGGTGCTCCAGCCCTCAGATCTTCTCTGTGATCTCCTCTAGATTTGCTCCAACAGCTCCATGTCCTCTTGTCCTGGGGACCCTGGAGTTGGACGCAGGACTGCAGGGGGGTCTCAACAAGAGCAGAGCAGAGGGGGAGAATCCAGTCCTCTGACCTGCTAGTAATGCTGCTTTTGATGCAGTCCAGGATAGGGTTGGCTTTCTGGGCTCTGTTGCTAAATGAAATAAAAACCTCTCAGCATTTAATCACTGTGAATTTTAATCCCTTTGCTAGGTCCGCATGCCAGATAATTGCCATATTATGAATACATATATACAGTTTTCATCTGTAAGGTACTAAATACAGAGTGAGTCAGATTCCAAACATCACATTGCTTTCTGATCTGACAAAATTATTTAGGTGTAAGAAAGAAAACAGGAAAAAAGTCTGTATTAAATACTCTTGAATACTCCTACAGCTTTGTTGCTTCTGCTTTACTTCATGGTCTTTTTACTTCAGTGTGTAGTAAATCATCGGATGAGATTGTTTATATTGTGTTTTGTTGTATTTAAAAGACAAAATGTAGTTCGAGAGGTTCCTTAGAGTTCTTATCTGTTCCCTCTAGTTTCCTTTTTGGGGTGGTTGTTTTTCCCTGCCCTTCAGTATCTGTTTTGGCTCCTGACCTATTCTTCCCAATCTTTCTTATTTTCATAGAATGTTGTTAATGAAGTATATACAATGTTGCTTGGGAAAAACATGCCACAGTGATTTTTCTTTATTTTTAAAGTGTGTTTGCTTCCATCTAGCAGCTGCAGACCCCTTTTTTCACAAAAGAATCTGATTACTGAGTGTGATGAAAATGAATTTTTCTTTATATGGTGAACTGTTTTTCCCAACTGTGGATCTGACAAGCACGTGTTTTTCTGAGTATCAGTGTAATGCTTAAAGCTGTAAAGACACAGTCATCATAAGACTTTTTATTGACTATTGTTCAATACAAACAGTGTAGAGTGAAAGAAACTAATGAGGTCTTTGATAATCAATTCTTATCAGAAATGTCTTGGGCAGAATGTGGCTTTTCAATTATCATCAGTTGTTCAGGAGCTGTACACAGAGGCTTTCTTTTTTTCATCTAGAAGTGCTGATTTTATCTTTATTTTAAGAAAGATTAACTTACATCTGAATGCTTGAAATTAAAAGTGTTCCTACTTGGACTGTTTTCTTGACAACTGGCATTATTTTATCTTGCATGATTTCACATGTAGAGCACTGTCACATAAGTATTGAACTAAATCTTTCACAGAAAAAAAACCTCCAAGGTAGGAAAACCCCAGCAATTGGCATGTAGAGGTTTGGGGAATTTGAGGGCAGGATATTTGTTTTCAAGGAGCCTGTGAGAACAGAAGAGCAGGTAATGCGTAGAATAGCCTAGCTGTTCTCTAGGGAAATGATACTTCCAAATTTTGGAAGGAATTGGAATAAAGCCTGTGGTTGGTGATGAGAGGGAGGAGGGGAGAGCGAGGGAAAGACAGCGACTCTTCATGTAAACAGTTGCATATAATATTAGCTCTAGCTTTTAAAAGGAACAGTTGGAGCCTGAGCAGTTTTTGGAAGCAAAGACACTGAATGCATTTGGATTTCTGGATCTCTTTCTAGTTCTACTGCTCGTACCCCAGAAACAAAAACCTTTCTTTTGCACCATACTTGTAATTATTGAGGCATTGTCTTGGGGCAGAGGGGGTGGGGTGGGTGGTGGTCCTAAAAAAGCGAAAGCAAACTTTGCCATATAATACTGGTGGTTCATAACAGTTTATTAATACATTTATGAAGTTTTAAGCATAGTCAAAAATCTCATAGCTCGGGCTTGAGTTGACAGAACAAGTCAGTAAGTAACGAATAGTTATCCCTTTGATTAAAGTACAGCAGAGAAAAGAGTAGTTTTCAAGTGGTGTTATACTTCACTTTCCCCAATGTTTTATTTTTAAATTATTTTTTTCCTTAGAGTTGTCTTATAAATTGTATAAAGCTGATTGTAAACTGGTCTCTATTTTACCAATAATTCATAAGCTGTATTTTTTTAATGTTTTGCTTCAGAATCTTTTTCTGAGTTTCAGAAGTAATACCATTGAATTATATGCTAATTCTGCATGATAGGGAGAAATTATTTGTATGTATAAAAGCCAGTTGCAGCTCAGTAGTTGTACAGAGGTGAGATGAGACAAGACTGTTGGAGAATCCCAGAAAAGTTGCATCAAGATCTGGGAGCAGTGTCTCCGCTCACTGTACAGAGGAGGGGAGGGATGATGTTTTGCTTTATACCTCTGCTGATTTTGACTGAGGTGAAGTTAATTTGCTTCATAGTAGCTGGTACAGGGCTGTTTTGGATTTGTGCTGAGAACAGTGTGATAACACAGGGATGTTTTCATTCCTGCTGAGCAGCGCTCACACAGCCAAGGCCTTTTCTGCACCTCACACCACCCCACCAGCGAGTGGGCTGGGGGTGCACAAGGAGTTGGGAAGGGACATGGCCAGGACAGCTGACCCCAATGACCAGAGGGATATCCCATACCATATGGCATCATGCTCAGCACATAAAGCTGGGGGAATAAGAAGGAAGAAGAGGGAGGGAACATTCAGAGTGATGGTATTTGTCTTCCCAAGTCACTGTTACCAGTGATGGAGCCCTGCTTTCCTGGGGATGGCTGAACTCCTGCCTGCCCATGGGCAGTGGAGAATGAAAACCTTGGTTTGCTTTGCTTGTGTGCGGGGCTTTTGCTTTCCCCGTTAAACTGTCTGTATCTCAACCCATGAGTTTTCTCACTTTTCTGATTCTTTCCCCAATCCTGCCAGGCGTGGGAGTGAGTGAGCGGCTGCGTGGTGCTTAGTTGCCAGCCGGGGTTAAACTATAACAAATACCCTATAGAAAGAAATGTTTAGGATAATGTGAAGTTTTCTTACCTTTCATGTAAAGCACATTGTATTCACCTCTGTCTGCTTCTCATGACTCTCCTGGTATGGAAAATGAGGAAAGAGAAGAAAATAATTTTATATTATATTTATGGTCTTAACATCTACAGAGTTGTCTTGCTTATAAATCTTGCTTAGTCCCTTTTAGAAAAGGCAGAGGTGTATAGATTGTACACCATCTCAGGGACTGCATCTTAAACGTGTCTGGGTTAAGTCAGGGGAAGGTGGTGTGGGCTCGCTGCTGCGGACTAATGGGACAGCTGGAAAGTACTGGTTTCCCTTTGTCAGTCTGTCCTGTCATTGGCTTTTCGTGTTGAGCTTTTGCATCTAAAGAAATGTTTTTCACGCTTTGTGCTTAGTAAGAGAAAGAGCGAGAATTCTTTTCAGTGTGCCAAATCCAACAGACAGGCCCAGGCCCAGCGATACCACCCGGTGCCTTGGAAATATTTACAAAAAGGTGCTTTGCTGTGACTGTAACTTTGGGTTTCAAAATTGCTCTTAAGAGGTCAGCAGCGGGTGTTTGTGCATGAGGTGAAAGTGGAGGAATGGAAGGTCATTTCATTAAAATGCAGTAGGCTCTTGAGATTATGAAATAGAGAAGAGTTTATTTACATTTTCAGGGTAAATATTACCACAAGGTAGCTTCATAAAGCTCTTAGTAAGAGCCAGGATTCTCCAAAAATTGTCACATAGCACCATCTTGTGAGCAAACCCTGTACTGCCAACTGTTACACGCAAGTCCTGAGCTGCGGTGGCCTCTCTGGGCACTCGAGCAGTGTGAGGAAACCTCCAGCGTTCAATACCTGGCCTCGCAAGCCAGCTTGTACCCAGCCTGCTGAGGAGGGGAACTCAGATTGTGAAACAGTGGGTCTGTGCTTAACAGGTTCATGTCTTCCTTGACTGAAAAATTAACTGGTAAACATCAAGTGACTCTGTGGAAATTCACAGTGGGAAAATCCCATATAGAAAACTATGTGTGGTCCTGTTGATAAAAAGATTATCTATTACTGCACAGGTTGAAGGAACACTGACAAAGCTCCTGTTAGCTTTGAATGTAGGCTGTTAAAACCTGGTTTCTGCAGTTCTAAGACATCCGGCACTGCTCAGTTGGGATGGTAGTTTAGCAAAACTCTTTTATGCACGAAGTGAAAAATTATACTCCATTTTTGCCCATGGGGTGCGGTTTTTTGGTACATAGTGACAGTTGTAAATAGCTAAGTACTGCTTTCCTACCTTGTAGATGCGTTAGAAAGGTGAATGCTCCAGTAATCAAGTTACATTACTGAAAGTAACATTGCTAAAATAATGGAAGGGATTTTTCTGGGGTAGTTGGTTCCTATGTTCTTTGCCTAAATATCTCCTACTTGTAGGCAGAGACATGGTAGGGGTTAACCTGATCCTTCAGTCTTTCCCAGGATTAATTTCCTGGGGTAAGTGGTACCCTTGCTTCCCATACACGACATTATACAAAATAGCTTTGCTCCTCCAGTTCACCTAGGGATTAGCACCCAGCCCAAAGAAGAAAAAAGGTAGTTTAACAGTCAGGGCTTAAAAATAAAGACGACACAGTGATTTGGGCAAAAAAGAAATAGCACAAATTATAATCATTCAGCCAGCAAGAGTCATGATAAAAAGCACAGGGCAGGTCAGAGAGAAGAGAGGATGGCTCCCTCCCACGCTTCGCAGGCGAGCCAGCTGTGCAGGCAGCTGTCAGGGTGCCTCAGAAGCAAAGATGCTCCATAACTATTGCACCTACCCATGTTTGGAGGAGAGGAAAAGTGAAAGGGTGGCACTTCATCAGAGAATATCTCTAGCATTTCCTCTCACCTAATAATGTCTCAACATCTCCAAATCCTCTCCAGTTTGCTTTACTTCTAAGTTCCTGTTAGGTGTCCAATGTCCTTCTGCGAATTGCTAGTTTCCTCTCACGTGATTTTTCACTGCCATAAAAATAATATGGAAGAAAAAAAACCAACCTAAAGCAAACTTTAGTACTAAAATTACTGAGGAACTACTTTCTCTGGAAAATTCAGTTACGCCATTTTATTGCTTAAATTCAAGTATCTGCTCAAATTTTTATGTTTTCTAGCACTGTAAGATTTTGATCTCATGTTAATTCTTGTCATCATTTCATCTAAAATAGATCATTTTGAAATTAATTCAGGATGTGAGCCTGTATTATTGCTCTTATTATTTGCAAGTTGAAATGAACTTTCATATTGACAGCTGCAAACGGAGTTGCCAGCCTGTGCACAGCCTGCTTCCCAGCTGTCCAGTTGCATGTAGAAGTACTTGGTGTAAAGATACAGATACTTCATCACTTCTGCTTTCCATGGCACCTTGATAGCAGACCTCTCGGTACCTCCTCTTCAGATGCAAGTTGAAGTTTGAGTTTTCACTCAAGGAGAGAGTTTGAGACTTTAATAAACTATGGGAATGGTAGTATATTTAAGGATCTGTTTAAGCAGATTGTTTATTTCTTGGTATTTTTCCTCAGTATCTCATGCCTTGTTTTCTGATAAGGCATTTAATGAAACTTGTAAGCTGGAGTAGGGGGCAAAGGCAGGGGAATTCTATGTCATCTCTGCAGTTGTAACATTTGCAGACCGTGCAGCTCTCAAAGGTTGGTCTGGTGTGTTTGTGTTAAGGTACTCACCCACAGCTTCTGTTCTTCCAACCTGGCCTCTTCTATGCTCAAGTCTGGATTTTTCTTTCCTTACTGCAAACCTGATTAAGTTTTTCGATACGGCTTTCTGTTTTGCAACCCGCTCTGCTAGCTAAGGCCCTATGCCTGCTTTCTCTCACTTCAGGCTCTCTGCCTTCTTTTACCCCAGGTAAACCCCAAATTCCACCCCAAGGGTCTATGAGAAAGACCCGCTGGTATCGCCAGTTTATCAGTGTCTGATGTGCCTCTGGCACGTATCTTGACATGAGTTGCACATTGTTTGTATAATTTATGTTTTAGAATTTTACAAACAAGTGTGCAATATCAATGCTTTCCAAACAAGAGGAGAATAAATGAGGTTCTACTTGTTCCTGGAAACAGCTGTGTGCTGTTATAGGAGAACATGAGAAAAGCATGCTTTAGAGCCTGAATCATAACCAATAGTGACCTTCTCCCTCTGATCCACACAAGTCTTTACTTTTATAAAAGAGTGCACATGGCTGTTGCACGACTAAAGCAGGGATGAATTAAAGTTTTAAAGTTCTTATTTGCTGCAAAGAGATGCCTGAGGTAGGTGGTCCGAGAAGTTCCCTAGAGGACGGGGGGACAGTGAGATAAAATTAACATCTACTTCACGTTCACGAGTGTTTTACTGTGCAGATTCACTGTCAAGCTTGGTGGTTAACACCCTTGCATCTGCTGGGGGTTTCCTACGGGTTTTATTCTTTCCTCCACAAAAATAGATAGATGATAAAAATAGTGATGAAATAAAGTTTGTTTCCTAGCTAGAAACAAGCCAGCAGGAGGTTTGTGTGTTGCTTTAGAAACTCACAATTAAATGAACGTAGTTCTAAGCTGATACACTGGCAAGCTTCTATTGCAGGGCAGCCTCATGTAATGACCCCAAAAGAAGTCATCTCAAAATGTACTGTACTCTCAGGTCTCTGCAGGCAATCAACCCTGGTTGCCAAGGGCTGGGGTGTCTGAGCTCCTGCCATAGAAAGGGTATCCTGATGTGACAGCAGTGGTAACTATTTTAGACTCAAAGAAAGAATAAAGTTGAACTTTGTCTAAAAAGAAGTGCTCGAAGGAAGGTAAATTTTAGTTTATGTGGGCCAGATGCAGTAAGGACACTAAGACAAGATCTTTTCTTCTTTTAGAGTACAAAAAATGAGCTTGGTACTCCTGTGCTTTCTGTTCTTGAAAAGATGTAAAATAAAACCCACAAAGTTGTTAAAAGATAGTCTACATTTTCATAACAGAGAAAGTAAAGTTTATTTGAATGTAGCATGCTATATATAAACATAATTGATTTTTAAAGTTAAAAATGTTTTTCTTTTTATAAATATGCTTATGCAATTTCATCTTTAGAAGCATTCAATATGATTCATACTATAAATTTTTTAAAATAGCATATTGCTGAATTCTGAAAACACAATATTCTGTCAGGAAGGTTAGTCTACACATTCAGAGAATTTTAATTTCTGTTCTGAATTTTCTGATACTGACAAAACAACAGCATAACAAACACTAAAGGAGATGCTGTCCAAATACTGTGCTTTACAGCATAGAATATCTTACATACATTCTTTTTCTAAAATACACTTTCAGCTTTTGAAATTATTAAAAATCAAATTAATGTGAAGCAAATAAAAACCTTCATTAGAAATTGGCACACGAAAAGAAAATATCATGCTTGTGAAATATTATGTGCTGGTTTTAGATTATTCTTTTTCTGTTTAGTCTTGATTCTTAGCATTCCCTTAATTTCCAATAAAACATAAACATGCTTATATGAATGGTATATAGCGTTACACAGTGAACGTCATTTTTTCTTACCATATTTCTGCTGTACATGAGAGAAAGCTGGTAATCTGCAGCTGAGGTCAAAGATTGTCATATCAATATGATATAAAAATTTCATTTCTAAGTTATATTCAAGGAATGTAATTATATGATTGCTTTAAATGCATGGTGATTACCCCAAGAATAGTCAAATTAGTTTAACACATACTCGCAGATGGTTAGTGGGCAAAACCAAATCCATTAATAACCTGACACACTGATCAGCATTAAAATATCACGTATCTGTGCACTGCAAAATATGATTGCAAATGATATTAGTGTTGTGTTTTGACAAAAGAGATGTCTTTCCTGTTGGCACATACGTAATAACATAAAGATACCTTACCCACCTATTTCTTAACTTGCACTATTCAGTTGAACATACTGCTAAAAATGGGTATTCTGTCACAGTACTAGCAATGCTGGAGGTTGAATAGCAACCAAATCCTGCGCTTCTCTGATTTGATTTTAAAGTTTAGTAATTTAATTTCTGAATATAGAAATGAAGTTACTTCTTCTGAGAATATTCTGTTGCCAATGATATTTATGAGCAAATATTTCCTTCTGTGCAGTTCTCTGTTGAAGGTGTTTCTCCCTTATTAATTTTCATTTGAAATATAAAAACTGTTTTTAAAAACATTAGCATTACTGCCAATGTAGAAAAGAAAGAAGTTTGAGATCTTACACACCCATTTATCACTTCAGTACTGCATTTTGTAACTTGCAGATACACTTTTGTAACAAACTGGAACCATTTAAACGTATTCTTGAATTTTGATGTGTTAGGCATAATAAAATAATTCACTTATGTAAAATTCTCTGATTTCTGTAATGCAGGAAGACACCTTTGCACTCTAATAGCATAACGGTTCAGAAATGAGTGTTCTCTATAACGAAGGGCTGCTAAGATGTGTATGGCCTGTACTCTTTCTGGAAAGGGTTCTTATCTTCCTGACACAGTCTTCAGGAAACTCTGCTCAGTTTAGTTCCACAATATTTACAGTCATCAGGGCAACTTCACCACAACAACACATGCTCCAGCCCTTCCAATATTGACAGGAACTTCCTAGAAAAAAAAATAAGAAAAAAAAAAAGGGAAAACAAATAAGAGGAAACATTTTTAGTACACTCCTATGGATAGGTCTAGAAAAAATTACTTGCTGATGAAAAGGAAAGCAATTTGTTTATTCAAACTACTGTACTGCTAAAAGAATGAGATTTCACTGGGGCACTGAAAACACAGTTTGGACTTTAGGGGAAAAGGCGTTGGTAGCTGCTGAGAGTTCCAGGAGCATAGGCTGGTGGTGTTGCTCGTAACTTTTACAAAAGACCTTCATATCCTGTGTTCCAAAAACGCAGGTTGCATACAAAAGGATCTTGACAGTTTTAAATATTTCCTCCTGGTCTCAGTGATGATGGTCATAAATACGAAAACTTGAAAGTGCCTCCAGCAGAGGGCATGGCTGACAAAGGCACAACGGCGCCGGCAAATTTAAGCACTTCAAGCACAAAATGATTTGTGCAACCTGCTTCCCTTGCCCACGCACTGCCTCTACTCTTTAGACTGAAAAATTTTATGCAGTTATTTCCCAGGAGAGGCAACCAATATTTTATACAAGCCCAACTACAGTATTACTGCATGCTAATATATCATACCTCTGTCCACTCATTATTTTGAGCATCGTAGGACTCCACGGTGTCCAGGTACGTATGGCCATCATAGCCCCCGACAGCATATAGTCTGTCCCCCAGAGGACAAATTCCAACGGCATCCCGAGGAACACTCAAGGGGGCCACTGTTGTCCAAGCATCTGTTTTAGGATCATACCTAGGATAGTTTATGTTCAGAATTAGAAAAATACATTGTAGAAACACATTTCAAATTTAAACTGCTGATATTTGCTTGGTTTCTCCTGTATTGTAGTTCAGCTTATACAATGGACTAGTATAGAAAATTATGAGTAAAGTGATTAAATATCTAATTTAGCCACTAGAGGGGTCTTCGAGTACATGAAAAACATCCATATTTTTACTTTTTTATTACAATCTCTTCATTTCAATCAACTGAAACAATCAATACATTTTGGTCTTAAGTGAGGCCTGAGAGAATGGTGGCATGGCCATCTGTTGACTCAGAAAAGTTAATTTCAGTATAATATTTGGTTTTTTCGCCATAAAGATTTTTGTTCACTCTTTCTTGTCAGACCTAATGTTTTCAGAAAATTTCACTCTAAAAGAAGTTAAATATCACATACAGTTGATAAAAGTTTGTAACACAAAACACGCGGCAGTATTTTACATCAGAGTTGATTCTATTTCAAATATGTACTCAGACAGTTTCCAATAGAAATTCAAGTGTATGCCAGGGTCTTTCCAGCTTTAAATCATCTGAGAACAAAACTTAGCCATTGTTATTCACAAAAGGGAGTTGAATACTTGCTCAGTTTTCCTTTCTTGTCACCAAATGACACAAGAGTGGCAATGGACACCCAGGGCCCTTACACAGCCAGAGGAGGTGTCCCCACTCATTATGTTCCCTTCTCACCCAGGGCTCAAGTGTTCTGCAGTCCTCCCACATTGTGCCACATGCCACCGCAGTGGCAAAGCAACAATTGGCACACAATACTTCTGTTTCTGAAAAAGAAATGTCTGATATTTGCATTTGCTTAAGAACTGTGGTCATCAGGGGAGAACACAAAAATCGGGTTAAATAAGGGCCAGCTAAACAGTATTTTCATCTAAAACGGTAATTATTTTCAGAAATGGGTATAAAGCCAGGATTTCACAGCTTACAGTTGTTGTGTGCTACCAAAGTCAGCAGGCTGAAGTATTAATGCGCTCTTTATTTTTCAAGTGTGAATTCAAGCTAACGCAGTTTGCTTTAGTGCATGGGGTTTTTTGTTTGGTTTGGTTTTTTTCTTCTTGTTCAATCAGAGTCTTTCCATAGGTTTTAGCCTGAGTTCTTATAGCAGCACCGTTTCTTACAGAAACAAGGGTCTTTCTATCAGTCTTCTCCACCAGAAAATAACTGTGTAGTGACTACTGCCTGTTTGAGTATGTGACATTATATTTTTTAACATTTGGTCAATATCAGCCCAATTATTGAAGGAAGAGAGAACTGAAAAGTATTTAGTTCCTACAATATATGACACAAGCAACCCAAACCTGGGTTTTGGCACTTGAGAAATAGAAAGATCACATGTTGAATTTGTTTTACTTGGTAAGTTGTTTCCCGACTCCAGGGCAGCTCAAATAGAAGTGGGAGCTGGGAGGAATATGCTGCTGTGGGTTAATTGCTTTGTTATCATGAAAGATTTTAAAAAGCATAATATATTTTACAAACTTAACATTCCAATTGTGAAGAGATTTTCCTGCTTCTATAAATTATTTTATATTTCCTTCCTGGAATGTAAAAAAAAAAAAAAAAAAGAGAAAAATCCTTACCTTTCTACACAGTCAGAAAGTCGAGAACAGTGGTTGGAAGCAGGTGCATCGTGACCTCCCACAGCATATAAAAACCCATTATACGTTGCAACACCAACCCCACCTCTTCTCTTGGACATCGAAGCACATATACTCCACTTGTTTGTGTGCGGATCGAAACATTCCATTGATTTTAAGCAGGAGCTGCCATCTCGTCCACCAACAGCATACAGTCTGCGATAATTACCCACAAGAGCACAAACAATTTCAGCCTTTAATCTCTCTTTTTAATAAGAATTCTATTTGGCTTATATCATTCACTTTAAATTCTCGTTAATATTACCATTATGCCCATTATTTGCTAGCTGACAGCTACACCCTGGAACTTTCTTTGCACAAAGAGTTTTGTATGCTCTATGAAGGAAGTTACAGTCTTGATTTGCAGTGTAAATTTTCAAGCAGTCACATACGAAAATTAAGCTTAATAATGCATGTTGGTTTCTTTAAATGTGAGCTATAGATTGAATTTAATTCAAAAATTCTACTTATGTTTGAAACATGGGTAGTATTCCCATATATCAAAAACGTGTGTCAAAAGTATATTAAATGTATTTTCCTCAGTGCTTGTATTTAAGAAAATCTGCAGGACAAAAGTTACTGTGCAGGTATGTCATCTTGTCTGTTCAGCCTAAAGGCAGTTAGCAAAGAACTGGAGATTTAAACTGGGTGATGCTTGGACATGGAAGAATAAATGGTGGAAATCCACATTAAGTGGCTTTTTGTCAATAAATTTTACAAAGTCTGAATTTCTTTTGTATTTCAAGCTAACCTGGATGCTGCTCGGCTATGACAGTACACGTACTACATGTAATATCAGCCCTGTTTAGATGCTGAGTGGCCAGTCATTCAGGTCCCTTTCAAATCCTGGTTATTTCCTACTGCCATGAAGTGGAATTTACATAGTGCAACTAATTAGAGACCTAGGGAACATGTGGATTTGTTTAGAGTAAGTCACCTAAAACAGATCAGTTGAATTTTGCTTGAGAAGTGTCTGCTCTTCTCCAGTGACTGGCAAAACTTGTAGACCACCCTGATGTATAATTCAACTAGAAAATTCTTGACCGTTGTTAGAAGATACAGAATTTCTAGCTCTCTTCTGTTGTTTCTGAATGGAAGACAGACTTGAGTTTGGCTGTGCAGTTTATTGCTTGACTGTAAAAATCTTGAGGATTTGTTTTGTTTTCTTTTCACGTCATGCCATTAGATACAATCTACTTGTTTACGCAGCTTTCACAGAGAGAGGAAATCACTGTATATACAAACAGATTGGTTGGGATTTTTTGCTTCCCGTAATGTGTCTAGAAACATGGTAGCGATTCCCATCCTCTAAGGAAGAGAACAAATATACCATTATTGACTGATGTTTTCAATAGGCCATTTTTTGGTCAAAAAGTGTTGCTCCACAGAAACTTAACATCTTTTCTGGTGGGATTGACTAGAAAAAAAATTATGGCTTGACTTAGGGAAACAGGAAAAGGAGAAGCATTCTGCAGCAATAGCACAGAATGATGGACATTTGATCTCGGCTTCCCCTGGTATGCCAGGAATTACATCAATAGACTAACAGACATGATTTAAGCCAGGCTGGAGACAGCTTGTATCGGAGTGATTGAGAACAGAGTCAGGATCAGGCTGGATTTCCTCTTTGGCAAAGTGGTTTCCTGCATGTTGCTGTGGAAGGTACCAACAGGAGTTTCTGGTGAAGTTTGTGCTGAGGACATTTCCTCTGAGGTACAGCAGGGACTCAAACAGGCAGTTCTGCCTCTCTTGGACTTTTGAGTTAATGATTAAAATCATCTCATGTTTAAATGTGAAACCCTAACTTGTATGTGAAGAAGTTTTGCATTTGCAAATACCTGCTTGCTGGCATCTTTGTTTCTGCTCTTTCTCTGGAATTTAGGAAGTGAACAGGGAAACCCGTGATAAAGTTTCAGAATACAAGCAGTTGTCTGCCTGCAGCTGTAATATTCCCAGCCTCTGCAAACCATCAGTGCTAAGAGCTTTCCACAGATTTAAAGAGGTTTCCCAGAGTGGTGGTTGATGCCCTGAGTCTCTCTGTTTTAGAGGCTTTGGGGCAACACCCTTAATAACATGCTTTAACTTGGTCAGACTTGAACTGGTCAAGCAGTTGGCCTAGATGATTGTTGTAAATCCCTTCCAGCTGAACTATTGTATTCTAATATTCTAAGAAACAAGGTTGGTGAAAGCCATGCTTTCCAACATAACCTGGGGCCTCTTACAAGGCTTTTGTGTTTCCAGCACCAGACTAGGTGGCTGAAGAAAGAAAACAGAATTCTGTTACACATTAATTTATGAATCATTCTTCCTCACGTTGAAGTTACCTGCTTTCAAATAGGAACGTACAAGGTGTAACACGCTGTCCAATACAGGTTACACACTAAATTCATACATGTGTCCGTTCCCGTGTGAAAGCGCTTGACTTGTGTGTCCTTAGTGTCTTTAGGAGGATATTGAAATAAATTTTGAAAATCTTGTTGTGAAAACCAATGTACAGTGCACATATGTCCTCGGTGTATTTAGTAAACAGATAAAGGGCAGACTAAATGTGGGTAGGATAAGGCTTATAGAAGACTGTTTATGTCACAGCTAATTATTAAACTTGTCTGCCTTTCATCAAACACACCATATATCCTTAACCTTTTAAAAATTATTCTTGACTGTGAACTTGTACGTTCAAGTTATAGAGACATGCAGGCGGTGTAAAATGACACAGGAATGACTTTGTTTCCATACAAGTTCTTCCAAATGGTGTTCCCTTAGACACATTGATTTTAAAATGTAAACATCAACTTGGAATATTTTTCTAAAGTAGCTGATCATATATCCCTGGAAGTTACATTCTAGGTAAAATTCTGATATGTGTGTAATTACATTTTCAGATTGCTATAACTTGAAAGGGCTTAAATATGTTTAAAACATGACTGCAAGTTTGAAAACAATTTACCACACAATGGAGGAAAAGCTTTTTTTATTTTTCTGCATTACGTTTTCTCTTTGTTTGCTGGAGGTAATTAATTAGTATAAGATAGAAAAGAAAATCTAAGAAACTGTATTTTCAAGGAAGGAAGCAAATGAAAAACCAAAGAGAGTTTTTCCTGTTGACGTACTTGCTATTTAATGCTGCAACCCCTACAGTGCTTCTAGGGGTTGACATGCTAGCAACGTAATTCCATTGCCGTGCTTGTGGGTCCCATCTTTCTACGGTATTAAGGTAACTCCATCCATCGTGACCGCCAACAGCATACATTGGTCCTTCAAGCATTGCTACCCCTGAAAAGATAGGATTCAGGGACAAATTGCAGTATCTAATGATTCAGTGACCAGTGCTGTATTAACTTCACACTTAAATTCCCTGTGTGCAGATAAGCGATTTCAGCTGGCATTAAACTATCCAAAAGCTGCCTTGTTATTTGGCAGAATAAACAAAATACTTCATATACATTTTTTTTTTCTGAATAAGCATTATCTTTTGCAAAAAGATTAGAGAAAAGCTACTTTAGTTCTGATGTTTTCTTCGTGGACTCTTATCTCTTCCACTTCTGTTGAGCCCCCGAATGAGAAGCAATGCTGTTCTTCTGAAGGCAAAGATTGAGCCAGGCAATGAAAAATATGCCCAAACCAACCACCTATCCCTTATTCTGATCCAGCTGAAGCTCTGTAGTCCCGCTAGCGTGAAGTCTGAGTGGGTGGGTAGCTGGCTGTCCTTATTAGCTAAAATACCATAACATCTTAATGCCTGTAAGTGGAAAACACTTTTGGATAAGAGCTGGCTTGTATCTGCTGTTCTTGAGGCACAGGAGAGTGAACTTGGCTGATTCTGCAAAGCTCTGCGCGGTCACAGCCTGTGTCGTCCTTCTCCAGAGAGAAGGGCTTTGGTGCCCCCCCTTTGGGGAGCTGCTGCTGCCGCAGCTGTTTGCTTCCTTTGTTAAGCAAGGCAAAATGTTTGAATCTGGCTGCTTAAAAGTTTTCTAAATCTGTCTTTTCAGGCCTAAATATACATGGCCTGATTTTTTTTCAAAAGTGCTAACTCTCCACAAAATCACACTGAAGCTAATAGGAGCTATAAGTGTAAGGCCGCTTTGCAAACCAGGCTGATGCACAGATAGAAACCTAACTTTGGGCACTGAGATTTACCACTGTGACCTACTTGTTGGTTAGAATGATGCCCCTACAGCTGGTAATTATAAACTTATTTAAGACTTATTTAATCTGTTTTGTCTTCTTGCCCTTTTGCTACCTAAAAGTATTTGCTTTTATAAACTTGACAGACGAGCTGGTAAGGGCCCTACACCCTTCCTCCACCAAGTGATGGATGGAGGTGATATAGGCCACAAAGATTTACTGAATAATTCTGGATCGATCTTTTTCTATTATTCATTAAAATAAATGTCTATGCTATTTGAAATTACCAATTATTTCAAGCAATACCTGTTTCTGTGAACTTAAGAGAAACCAGCTTTTTCATAAGTACTGCTATATAAATCATTCAGAAAACATTGTTATCTCCCTTACAGTTTCCTCAGCTGTAAAGTTATCCTTATTTTTTTATAGTTCCAGAAGTGAATTCTAGATTTCCTATTCATATTATTCATTCAGTGTGAATAATGTTAAAGATTATTGTGCAGTAAAAACCCATAGATACGAAATCATTGCAGAGATCTGCAAAACTCATAATTACGACATTAAAATTAGTGAAATTGTACTTATTTCCTTACCACAGTGTTTTCTTCAGTGTGATTGATTCTCGGATCTGATTTTCCGAGGTGTTTGATACCCGTGGGCTTAAGTTATAATTTTTTAAAAAATGAAAATCAGATTGCTGTTGTTTTGGAAAAATATCTCTTGACCACTACGTTGGATGAAGAGTTGATTATTTTCACTGTTGCTTTTATATTGGAATATTCTAAAAGCACAGTTTAGTCTGGAAGACGAGCACAATTTAGATGAATATTAGTAAGTATCACTGTCATAAAATCACGGCAATAGACGACTCTTTGAAAAGCGTCTTCTACAAATAGTGCCTCATGTTATTGAATGCTTTAAAAAGTTCTATCAGCCGTGTTTGTGTCAATCAAAATTCATGTGCATGTGATCCAAGGTATTTACGTAGAAGAAGCACCTCTTACCTAGGCCGTGTCTGTGTGTTGACATAGGAGGCATTATAGTCCAAACTTTGGTGATAGGGTTGAAACATTCGACAATGTTAGAAGTTTTCAGACCATCTCTTCCTCCCACAATATAGAGCTTGTTGTCAATTACTGCAACTCCAAACTGTAATCGCCTACCATTCATGGTACCAATTTGTATCCAACTGTTAGTCCTAAGGTCATATTTTTCAATTGTAGTGGTACCTGTTAAAAATGTACCTATTATTAGAGGTAGCCATGAACTGATCAGTACCCAGCAACCAGTGATCAATACAACCCAAAACACGATTAAACTGTAAACCACTGAAAGTCTGGCTGTGGACTTTTACTGTGGCTTCCTGAGAACTTCAGTTACAAAACGTGAACCTAGTGAGAAAGCTGCATGAATTGCACTTATATACAGTTGTCAAATTTATGAGGATAAACTGGGGGCAAGAAGATGCAGAATTAAATACCAGCAAATTTTTTAATACTGAAAATTTTGTGCATGAGTTTAATCTGCTACTCATTTAAATACCGTGAGGGTAGGTTTTTGTGAGGTTTGTGTTGTGCAGAGTTGGTTTTTTTTAAAATTTGTTATGAATATGGTACCTCACAACGATGTACACCTTAACCATATTTGTGCTTAAGCCATTCATGATATCAAAACCTGAAAATGTATTCATGTGTCTGCCTGTGTTGGCAGGACTTGGCCATGCATCTTCATGAATATTTTCCTTTTTATGCTGGAGACAGGCAGCAGGCTGAGCTGTTTGTTAGTGCACACTTGCTTCCCACAGGTAGCTTCCCTGAGGTCCACCTTTGTTTAGCTGCCTTGCAATAACTGCTTGTCTGCTGTAATATATAAGCTGTATTTTCAATTTTTCTCAGGTCACTGAACTTCTAGTAATGCTTTTACTGCAACTATTCATAAGACCCTAGCTCTCTGCCATTCAAAACTGACACTTTTCCATGCACTGGTTCCTGTCAGTCACTCAGCCACTGTAATTGCTCCTTTGAGAGCTGATTTAGCACAGAGAGATGGCTGAATAACAGCCCAGGTAGAAGAGGCAATTGGCAGTTGCACATGCAGGGCACCCTGAGTTCAGCTTCAGCTCAACTGAAGGCAACCAGATGTGAAAAAAAGCTGATTTCCTGCCTCTTCCTTGCCTGGGATTTGAGACTAGAGTAGTATTTTGAGAATCACAATAAGCAGTTAGCAGCTGAGGAATTATTTACAACAGCAAAACAACCATGCCATAAAGTAGAAAAGAAAGGTAGCATTTGGTTTAAGAGATCTGCTAGAGATCATCTGCTATACTCAATAAATTTAATGAAATAAGAGCTTATCTCATGGTACCTTTTCCCTCCTCTACATGCTTTTCCAGATGCATGAGAAAGAAACTGCCAGATCCATCTGCCATAGAAGAAAGAAATTCTACTTTTTCCCCTTTCCTGTCTTCTTTTATTCTAAGAAACTGGATTTCTTTGACTGTTCTTTCCATTTTGTTAGTCTGTTTGCTCTTCTTTGCTTTGATTCCTTCTCATTTTATTCTACGCTAATATGCGAGTGCCCCAAAGTTCTCAACTTCAAAAGAATTGTCTTGCATACTAACTAAAAAACAGGGAAAATACATTAAGGTATACAGTGTGTTCATACACACCCTGTAGGCTGTAATTTTTGCAGAGATGTGAAGGTAGGTTTTGAAAGTTAATGTGTTTTAGGCACATTCACATCTTTCAAAATACCAGCTGAAAAGCAGCTCTTTGATCTTCTTTTGATCATTTGAAGTTGAGATTTGACTTCATATACCACCTGAGATAAGGAGAAAGCAAAACCTGGCATTCCCTGAGAGTTTTCTTTATCACAAAAAGCCTACTATTGCTAGAGGTAGTAGTTACTCCTCAGAGCTGTTCTTCCAGTCTATCATAGTCTGGTAGGTGCCGTTTCCTTTATCTTGCTATCCAGCACAGGCTCAAAGTATGAGTCAGAACTGTAGAGCACAGCAGGGAAGAGAGGAAGTGCTGTTCTTCTTAACCATCAAAAGGCAAAAGTTCAAATAATTGGCTTTATTCCAAGGTAATAAGTAAACGAGGCACCAACAGGAAGTGCAGATGTTGACTGAAATAGCCCTTTCTTTGCATAACCTTTACTGAGAAAAACCTATTAGAAAATTTTAGTCTTATTTTGGTAGAACTTAGTTTAAAGATTGAATTCCTGTTTGGTTTACATAATTAATAAATAATAAGTATTGCTAATGAAACTTTACTAATTGCTACAGTTTAACTTCGTTTTGCTAAACTGTCCGAGGAATGAGTGTTTTCATGTTGTGATGGAGACGAATGTGTATTTTGCACTTGATTTGATTGCGTAGAGACAGTAAGGTAGCACTGCAAGGTCTCTCACATAAGAAAAATCAGTCATCAGCAACTTTTCGCAAACCATGAAATGGATTAGCTTCTTTGTGAGTCTATTAAAAGTGAACTCACACAGTTAAAAGTAATACTGTTCAGCAAGTCGTTAGACTTTAATTATAGTTCTTTGGCTCCAAGCTGTGGGTTTGAAGTTAAGGTTCCTATAGAAAAAGATTTAATACACTGCCTACCAAATAGAATGGTGTAATACATAAGCTGTAAGCTGACTGCAGTTCTGAAAATCAAATAATAAAAACTGGAACACATTTGTAACATTTAACTTTGAACTACAAACCTGAAAAAACTCTGTGTATGAAGTCCTGAAAAAAGTGGCACATGCTGTTCCACTCATGAAAAAGTGCAAGTCTTTCCATCTGACATGTTATAATAAGGATTGATAAGCTTTACTCCTCAATAGTTCAGTAATGCTTTTTGGTTTTATTTTTCTCCTCTTTAAATTTTTTTCCAGCCTTATAACACTTGTCAAAAAATGGTGCGCAGGGTTCTAAACCAGCATGAAATGAATCTTGAAGTATTTTGAATATTAATTTTTCCTTCTGATTTGTAAAGCCAAACTATACGCACAATTCTTACAAAACTTAATTTTAAAACCACCATCTGAATCAGCCTTCTTTCACCTGCATTACGGGATGTGTATATGTCACTTACAAACAGGTGATTCTTGCAGGAAAGAACATCTAACACATAGGATTGTCTTATGTGGTTTTTCTTCTTCTCTTTTTCATCCCTAAATTGCTTTTTTCCTAACAGAAATTTTTACTTAATTGTCATATATCCTTTGGGTGTCTGTAATATATTTAGTTAGTACAATTAAATTAATTTTGGGACTTACCTTTAGTGGCATCCATACCTCCTACGGCATAAAGCGCACCCACGGTAGATTTTCTAGGCTTAGTTCGAGGACTCTGCATCATGGACCGTCTTTCTGGTAGAAGGTGGTACTTCATAGCCTCCATAAGAAGTTTCTGACACTCTAGGTCGTCTGCAAACATCGGACTATTTTCTAGATCAGCTAGTAACTAAGAAATAAAATGTGAGGATCTTATGTATATCTAAATCTTTAAAAAGGTAAGTACTTTAGTAAGCAAAGTATTTCTAGCTATATACTCTCATTTTCAGTTCACGTCTCACTTGAGCTTTGCTGGAAACTCTTCTTTAATGCAAGCAAAACAATATAAAGGTAGAAGAAAAAGTCTTTAAGTATGATGTGTTTGCTATTTTCCAAAAACTTTCCTTTAACTTTTAGAAATGGTTAAAATTGCAAATGTAGCACTGCGCCCTCTGAATGCAAAACTCCTTTTGATGTGAGTATCTGGCATAACCTAACAGATCAGACTGGACACCTCTGTGAATATTAGAGTGTATTAAATGAGGCATAGATATACAATTAAGTGTCTATAGAATTGTGATACTTAATCCAAAGTTGAATATTTGAAGCTTCACTCATGGAGATCCATAAAGTAGCGGTAGTGTCCTGATGGTCTTGATAATTCCTATAAGCTTTTCTGATAAGCTATACAGATTCTTTGTCAGCTTACTATAAAACAGTATGTCCATCTCTGGAACTGATTCAACGAAGTGCCTCTTCAAGGACAAGTAATGTCAATGCTCAGAATAGTCAGCAATAATCAAGATTGTTTTGGGTTTGTTTACTTTTTATTTGGGAAAATAAAATAAATACCTTTGCATGGTATCTAAGTGGCTGTGTTATTGGAGGAATGCTACTACTGCTGCTTTTTATAGAGGTAATTTTTATAGAGGTAAATGTGAGCCTAATAAATACACTGGCATTGTGTTTCATCTGTCATTACAAATAATAAACATACCTACTACACAATCTAAAAAAAGGCAAATTCCACAGAATTTTTTTCTCTGTCTAAATGATGCTCGAGGCAAGTATTTCAGCTCGTTGTTAAGTTCCCTCTTGGCCCTTCACTTTCATACCTGGGGTGGAAGTAGAGGCAGTCTAATATAAGAAAGAAGCATCCCTAGGTCTCGTTGCCGGTTTTGCAAATCATGCCTCACCCACATCATCAACGCCTGGAATATGGCTTCTTCATCTGGAACATTGATGTCATCACTAGACAAGAGCTTTGCAATTTCATTAGCAGGCAGTAAAAGAAATTCCTGATTTTTTATTACTTCTGTGAAGTGTTCCTAAAAAGGAAAAAAAAATAAAAAATTTCAATGCACTGATGATTTTCACACCTTGAAATAACATTTTCTGGGATAATGTAGGTTTTGCGTATATTTCATTTCTGTTCTACAGTATATGAAAATGCAATATATATTCTAAAGATCATTGAATCTCCTTCTACCATTTACAGGAGATTCTGGTTGCTTTCTGCTGCCTTATTCTTGCAGGACTGAAGAATAAGCATCATCTTCACACTACCATGCTTACAGATGTGTTTGTCAGGTTTCTTGTCGGTACGCCCGTCTTAGGGATCTGCCACTGGCAGTTTTGTCCATCAACATGATCCTAACACTGCAGCTTAATAGAAAAAGAATTTGAAGATAAAATGTGTATCATAATCATGCCAAGTGGGCATTCCAGTAAACTGTGGCACTTCTGTTACAATCAGATTCAAAAGTTTTAAGGAAATTACATTGAAACCTTTCAGTCCTTTTGCAATGAGCTGGGCCAGGTGTTGGCTGCATGTCTCTGCTCTTAGGAGCAGAAAATACAGCAAGGGAAACTGAACTCCTTATTCTAACAGTACTTTTTGGGCGATAAAAAATTTGACGAGTCCCAGCAAAGGGTATTTAAACGCTTGCTGTGATAAAACTCACCAGCTCCAAAAATGGCCCCAAAATTATAAATCCCTAGAATACTTCAAAGAATTACTTTTCATAGGAATATTATATTGTACAGCCAAGTTACAATAATATTAGAATTTATATTGCAACACATTAAATCTGCTTGCTTGTGTTAATTACAAAGGAAAAAAGGAAACTGTTAAAAGAGATATTTCTTTGCAAGTAACATAAAAAATACGTGTAGGAATGCATGTCTGTATTTGAAACATTAATTTCCATTTATGCACCTGGAAGTACTATATCTTATTTGGGCACCAGACGGAAATCGGGCAGATGAAGAAATTTTAGTAGCTGATGTTTGCATTATTTGTTTTCGGTAGTTTTTTAGCGCTCTGCAACTTTTCAAGAGTACTAAGGATGTAAATACAGTAGTGTCTGTGATTAAAGGAGATGTTAACTTTGCTCTGTTAAACGTATCCTGCCATAATATTTTCTGACATTCTGAGAGTAGGAACAGGAAGACCAGTCCACATTTAGTTACAAATATAGCACAAGATGTTTATCAGAACAAGCTCTATCTGCACGAATCTACCAGGATACCAGGCAGGAAACTGTTAATACTTTGCATCAATGGCTAAAGTAATTGAAGGGGAAGGTCTCCATTGTATCTGTTCTTATTGAGTGGATGTGGTGTTTACAGCTGATTATCTTCTAAAAATGTTTGAATACTACTGGTTCATTTGAATTGTTTTTATATTTATAGTACAACTTTAAAGCTTTCTCCTAAGGTGCATATTTTCAAGGGGCTGAGGTTGGCATGAAACAAAGAATGTTTTATTTATTGTCTTCCACAACACGTGTGGGTGTATGCATTGTTATGATCTCTTGTTCTCTAAAGGGTTTTTTGTGGTTTTTTTTAATCATTTCAATGGTTTAAAAGAAAATTTTCTTTAGGTTATTTTGAAGAAATGGAGATTACCTTTCCTGTCTAAATTGTCAGTAGCTGCAAACTCGGTAGGTGGTTTTATGACATGCGAAGTCCCCTCTCCTGGCAGCATTCTCAATCTGTGTTGCATGCAGGGCACAGGAGGTGGTTCTAGAGGTGGAAATGCTCCCGGTTGTTTTCAGGAAGACATAGTGCAAAGCCCATATATGCACAGTACTGCTGAGTCTCACAGACTCACCAGGATCCTTCACGTTCAGTAGTGTTCTTAAACACCCAACTGTCATTTCTGTGACACACAGTTTTAAAAGATAGTAAAAGTCTAACTCCTAGAGAAAACTGCAGGATTCAAATGGTTAAAAAATAATCTAACCAAAAAGGTCCCTATCATCTGACATCATAAAATGATATGTCTAATCATATGGTTTTCTTTCAGTTTAGCACAAATCTGATGAATTTTAAATATTTCAAGTTGATGCCTGTGTGCTACAGCTGGTGGGAGAAAAGAGGCAACAGCGGAGGGGGAAGTTCCTGATTTTGGCTTAGCGTAAAATGGTGTGGAGCAGCAAGGACAATACTATCAAATAGAGGCTGAGTGAACCTCTCTCTTAAATGCCCTTTTTCAAACTTTAAAATATAAAAGGAACCTAGATTGCTGCTAAACAAACCATTCATTAGTGTGACAAGAAGGAGCACAACCAGTGCCCTCGGTCTGCACATGCCACTCTCATTTATTTCAGCATGTGGAAATGTACAATCTCTTCTGGAACGCTCTCAGCATTATGAAACCTCTAAACTGGTTTTGCCATACTACACTAATATTTCAAGCATAAAGCTGCCATGTGTCTCCTAACAACTAGTTCTTTTTATATCTGTTTAGCTGTAGCAGTTGCTATTCTTTTTGTGGTTAAAGTTGCTATAGCACATCTTGTTACCCTGAATATTTATCCCTTGATTTGGTTTCACAGCAAGCTATCTTGCTTCTTTCTTTCCCACATTCTGAATATTCATTTCTTGCTTTGAGCCAGAGGAGGATTATGCTCCAGTCAGGGATGCGTTTCTTTTTAGCATTCCAAATCTTTCCCATACATTCTTTGTCTCTTTTTATGTGTGTTTCACCTTAAAATCAGCTTTAGAATTTTATTTATGCTGAATCCAATGCATAAGAATGGGCCACGCTGTTTACCTCTTGACATTAGCCGTGTTAAGGCCCTATTGCATTTTTTGGAAGAAATGCATCCGAATCGTACTGCAAATTTAAGTTCAATAATTATGTCCTCCTACAAAGCAAAACCCTGAAATGGGAAACAACAGAACTGAATATTTGTTTTTCTAAGCATGCTTTTCTCTCCTTTCAAGACTTCTGTAACAGTCACGAGGTTTAAATTTCCCTTCGGAGCCTGAGCTGGGCAGAGATGTCCCTGCATCGGGACTTCACAGAACTGACCCTGCCAGCATAGGAAGAGCAGAACCTCTGCATCAGTTCTGGAGAGAGCAGCAGCCCTGAGCCCCGCTCAGGTGGCTTTGCTTCCCCAAAGCCCGTATGTGTTCCAGGACTTGCTGTTAACGTTATAACTGCAAAGCGGTTAGATTGTTTGTCTTACCATCGTGTATGTGTGGGCCACCTTCAGAAGCTCTGTGCAGCCCTGAGCATCTCCGAAAGAGCGAATCCCCAGGCAATTGGAAGGATGGAGCTGCTTCATGAGGAAGTTGCAGCACACTTCAATAACCTGGGATAGCTGGAGAAGACAAGCTGCAGCTAACAAGCTTTCTATTGTGTCTTCCTTTAACTCTAGAATACCTGTGCAGTTTGCATATAGGGGGGGAAAAACAAAAGGTTTCAGTCAATCTTTTTGTATTTTTATTTACTTGAAAGTTTCCTACTGCTCGATTTTTCTCCTCCTCCGAAAAATTTTGAAAAGAAGTGTCCTGTGATTCACAAATTCATTTTCCTTCCTTGCCGAAGGATTTTTTAAACAGATGTTTTAACAGACTTAAAGAATTTAGTGGACTTGAATACAATGATTGGAACATTTTTACTGGAACTTTAACAGTATCAGATCTGATTTTACCTGAAAAAAGAAAAGTTAAATAAAAAGAAAGGCATGATTAGTGCTTAAATATGAATCCTAAAATTCATGTATAGATTCATAAAAATATATATCATAAGTTTCTATTACATACCAGGACTCCAGTATCAAAAATCTAGGAAATGCCAGCAGTGTCTGCAGGAAATCTGATTTCTTCCATCATCTACTTGTGCGTTTACATTTTTAATGAAGTGATTATATGACATGAGAATTTTGTTATGGTCACAGATAGACTGGAAGGTGTTATTTTAATAAATTCTTCCATTCTTGTTACTCAGTGGATGGCTCAATTCCTGAGTTGATACACAGCACTAAATCCTATTTGGAAAAACGAACTGTGGGAGGTTTCTATGGCTCTGTTTTTCATTTATCATTACAACATCCAATTGCCTAGGAAACATTAATTTCTTTTCCAGCTGCTTCTGTGAAAGGATGATACACACCATCTCTAGTCAACAGATGGAGAAGGGTGATATTGAGAGATTACAGGCAAAATTGTCATCCAAGTAGAACTGCAAGAGATTTTTTGTCCAAAGTTCACTTCTGATTTATTTCAGTAGAATATGTAAACAATTCTGAAAGTTATAGCGCTCATCGCCGAAAATCACATTTATATTTCATTACCTAGGAAAAAGGTAGCACTCGGTTATTATCACACGAAAAGCTGTGTTAGAGGTAACAGGAAAATTCCGTTTTCCATAGCAGTCTTCAGCCATCTTAACCGAGCACAATCCCATCTCTTCTTGATGCCTTTTGCTTTGTAACCTAAATAATACCTTCGAACTTCAGCAAGAAATGAGGAAGGCCTGGCAGGGTGCAGAACAGGGCAGTGTTTGGGTTTTACTGTACAACTGAGAATAGTTACAGAGTGAAAGTATATAGCAAAACTGGTACGTGTTCTTGTAAATAAAGATTGTAATATAATGCCTCAAAGCAAATAGGGAATTTTGATTTCACGAGCCAACTTACACTATTTCATAGTCTTGCATTTGCTTTCGTAGTCTTGTATATGTTCTTTCATATGGTTTTGCATTAAGTAAACTCAAAGAGATGAAATTTAATCAAGTGGGATGATTTTGAGATACGTGTGGGTAATAAGCAGCTCACCACCCAGCTTCTTTGCGCTTGTACTAATCTATTTCCTTGGGTGGTGTGTGCTAACTCATCGCCACCATATCGCTGCATTATACATGTTATGCAGCATTCCTGCTGGCCTTCTGTTTTTATCCACTTGTTTGTACCCACAAGCAGGGTTTGTTTTGTGTGTAGAAACTTATGTTTCCGATCTGGATTGCAAATTGCTTATTCTTCCCAAGATTTCTGTCTTTATGCAACAGTCCAGATTTATGAAGCGCTTGACCTAGCAAGTGAAGAAGTCTCCTAATTTTAACATTTATGCTAATGCCAATATGGTGAGTGTGATGGGGTCTTTGTTTTAGTTTGAGTTTAAAAAAATAAATATTCTAAGCCCTTTTAAAGTACTATAAAGATATCGATAGATACCTGTGATACACCTTCCAACCTCCCTATCTTGGTATCGAAATTGTGTTTTTTCATTCAAAAGCAAACAAACAATGTCCTGTGTGGGACATCAGCTGACAAGAAGTCAGTGAATGTTACTGCTAATAGATGTTCATGGAAGGGATGCATCAGTTTATGAGCAAATGTTCGTAAATTCAGAAAGTTGTTACTGTGGTCGGTTAAGTGTTGTTATTTCCCGCAGGAGTAATCTTCTTCTGAGATGTGGGCGCTTTTTTTGTTGTCAGGGAACCACACAACTTGGCAGGGGAAAAAGGGTTTCCCCTCTTACCTTTCTGGCTGGAGTAGCTACCATCTGCGTTGAGAGCCTTGCCAAGTACCAGAATGTGCAGACTTCCAGAATCTGCACAGGTTTGAATGATTTGGATGTTTCCAATTGCAATATATGTGAACACAGTGGTCATGTTCTACAGCATTTTCCCCCGTTCACTATAGAGCAGATGAAAGGGATTTCACAGCTCTCTTTGTGGCTATTTGGTTCAGCCATTTGGATTCCGTAATACAGGGGTAAATGTGGAAAATGGGAGAAAATAAATTAGGGAACATATATGCATATATACACACAGCATTCTGGTATTAAAGTAAAATATTTCATTTCAGTGAGTTAAAAATCTCTATAATTTTTCAGGAGAACATAAGTAAACCTTTTTCAGAATGTGATGGCACTTTCTTATGGTAGAAATTGCTTTCCTTGTGGGTGTGCTCATATTACTGTTTGCCTCTCATTATTCCTGCTCAAGAGCCTTGAGTGAGCCAAGGAACTGCCACCCAGGCAGGCCTTTTGTACAGCCGCCCATGACAGGAAGGTCCGTAGCACGCTCTTCTGTGTCACTACAGGAGGTGGGCAACATGCAAAATTAGGATTTTCTCTCATTAAAATGCCTAAAGTATTTTGTATCTAGTTAGAGAAAGATGTGTAATATGAATTTATATGTTAACTTTTCTGCATATCATTCTAGAATAAGTTATTATATAAGACAGTAATATTTATGCATCCTTTCTAGAGAAAAGTTTCCATCACGTGTACATGACCTGTGCATGTATTTGTGTACCAGTATGTAATGGAAGAAGTGCCGATTATGGCTGCATTGAATAGATCTTATCTTCACAACGATGACGTGGGTAGTGGGGGAGGAATTACCTGTGTAGGCATAGCGCACTAAAGCTTTCAGCGCATCTGGGTCTACTCCCTCCATCTTGATCTCCTCTTGTTTTGCTTCACGCACGTCATTAGTAAACATTGCGGCAAAATAATCAGACACTGCACTGAGAACCAACCTGGAAATAAAAGCAAAGCAAAATGAATTCATCATCTGAATAACAAGCATGAAATTAAGTATTATTACATAATAAATTGTGTGTGCAACAGAAACATTATGATCTCCGAGGTCCTTTCCAACCTTAGTGATTCTATGATTATCTTTAGCATAGGACTCAAATCTTATAGCAATGAGCAATAAAGTTAAAAGGGTAATTAGTTATCTAATTTCCTCCCAGAGTGCTTGTTTGGGCCGATTTTCTTCACTGATCTCCCTATAGTTTGACAGCAGCAGGAAGGGGAAGATGGAAAACATCAATGGTTCATATTGAGTTTCATTCTGCTTGAAATAATGAATATGAAATATTGATCACAACATTTTATTCCGTTGTTCATTATGTCCTAACTATAGTACCTGTTCATTCATAACTAAACAGGGTAGTCATAAATTGACCTAGAATTTGGAAATTTCAGGCTTTGAAGCCATGTAAACAATATTGGGAAGTGTACCTGTGAGCTGGAATCTTTTGGTCTCCAACTATAAGAAGAACATCACACAGCTGCTTCTGCTGCAGATAATTTTCCATTTTGCGGAAAGTTTGCTCTGCATGGTTTGTAGACTGGAAATACTCATCTGAGCCATTGGTGTTCATTCCAAGCAGTGAGCTGCTCGTCGTTGAGAGCCTGCAAGGGAAAGGGGCGGTGTGAGGAGTGTAGCGTTATAAGTGCTGATTACATTCAAATGGCATTACAGAAATGGTTAACGTTATAAAGTTCTTAGGATGCTGGTCTTACTATGCCTTCTTCTATTTTATGTTTCTATTTGATATCTCCAAGTTTTCATTTGTAGGACTGCACGTCAGTTGTAGCTTACTACAGGTAACACTAGTAGGTGGTGCTGCTGAGTTTTCTACTTCTGAGAGTTGTGTGTCAACGACGTGGTGTTTGCACAGCTCTGATGTGACAAATGCAGCCTCCTGATCATTCGCAAACAGAATACATAAAACCCAAACCTATTTTCCTATGATACTAATAGCTAAAATATCTTGTTGGTATGAAGCTTTGGATATTACATGTCTTTAGGTCTTATTTCTGTTTCTCTTCATACTTTGTACATTAAATTACATTACTAAATGGGAATGAACCAGAAGACAATTTGATAAGGACCGTATAATTCTAGACAAATTACCAAACTAAAAGCTGATGAAATCAGTGCATTATATAGCCTTTAGAATTTGAATGCAAATACTAAAGATGAACTAATTTCTCTGCCTTTTCATGAAAATGTACCTTATAAATATATTCCTCCACCCCAGAATCCTGTTAGCTGTCCCACTTATAAACACCCATAAAAACTATATACACAATTTCTCTTATCTCCCTGTTTTCTTAAGACATCATTCCTTACTGCCTTTTAACATGGATTATGTTGTAGCTTGAAAGGCCTCTTCAACATTTTCTCAGAAAAATATTTATTTTTATATTCATCTGTTTTCAGTAAAATAGTAATGCATTTGCTGATATACATGCATACCACATCTTGAAAATGCTGCAGTCTTCAACACTATACACTTCAGCAACTATAGTTCAAGTTTTTTTAGAAAAATATTTTCTCAGTTTAATAAATATTAAAATATAAAGCACCTGTTGGTTTGTTGTTTGGTTGGTTGGTTTTTTTTTAATTTCCAAGCCTAGCTAGGAAATAATCACAGCTGGTTGACTAAATTTACTGGTTGTCTTTGATACTGTTAATGCATATTCATAAATGATTAGGAAAGATAAAATCTCTTCATGAAATTAACATATTAGGTTTAGCAGAATATTGGATTACATTCTCAATTTAACATCTAGTTCAGAAAATAAAGAAATAAAAATGATAAATCAGGCTGAATAAGTAATGTTATCAGAAAAAAAAGACAATTTAGATCATACTTTTTCAAAGATCATACTTCATTAAATAGCTAATCAGAATTCAAGGAGAATAATTAGAAATCAAATTATAATGTAATATTGAATTGAGGCACAATAGAGTTTTCCATCCTCTCTGCAGTACAAGAAAGTTACTGTCCGTTAGTGCTTTTCTGAGTGGTACAGAAGAAAATCCCAGTTGGTATGGCTATATTTATAATGTATTACATGTCTGGGGCTTTCCAGACATACCTCTTGTTTCCACCTGAAAATGTCTCAATTTGAAAATTTCTAGATTTCTTTCTGGCATGTATAGACATCCCCAGCCTGTTTGGAATACAGCATGTTTTGGGCACTGGTTTGTCAAAAGTCTTCGGATCCCCAGCGCATTTGATGCCTGTCAGATGAACCAGGATTCAACATACTCATCCAGGCCCGGCCCTGCCAGCCTCACTGGGTATATAAGATCGTTTACAACCTGCAGAGACACGTTGTTTCTGGTATAGCTGAGGTACGTCAGCCCTGAGATTTATGTATACGTCACCTGAGAAACGGCTGGCCTGGTGCATCTGAAATGCTCAGATGCGCTCTGTGTGTGCGCAGTATGTGCACATGTGCTTCTGTCCAGGCAGCCTCAGACTATACTGCTAATTGCACACACATTAAGACACAGCAAGTCAATGCAATAAACTCTCTGGCTTTCTTTGAAGCTCTTTATTACAATTTAAGATGCATTTTCTTTTCTTTTAAAAAAAAAAAAAAAAGAGGAGGAGGAAAAGGGGCAAATCAAGTTCACCTTAATGTGTATCCTTCGTAGTTTACAGCTTACAAAAATTAATTTGTCTCAGTGAGTTGAATGACTGTACTTTTTTATTTGTTTTCCTTCAATGCTTCATTGAAAATGAAGAAGCTGCAGAATTGGATTATATGCTCATTAGTTTTGCATCAGCTACTTGATGCCAAATTCATGCTCCGTAGCATCCATGTTTTGCTCTTTGCCTCTAAATCTTTCTTTTTCAGATTCATTATATCCACTCTAAGTATTGTATCTAAGGATGTATTACATTGCGCTTGTCCTTGGTGTTTGGAGAAATCAGCTAAAATCATACTCGGCCATCCCTAGTGCAAATGCACAATAAGAGTCTTGAAATAAATAATTTCCCATAGTGTGTATATATTTGTGGGTAGAACAAATATTTACAAGAGGAGTTAAAGTCTAATAATTTAAGTCAATCCTAGGTACCTTTTTCACACATTTTGTAGTGTGACCTTTACCTTTTCAAAGACAAAGGTCTTCAGAGACTGAAAAATACTGGAAGCAAAAAACAAGTGGTCTATTAACTTTGTTAATGTTAATATTATAATTGCTGGTTCGTCTTCAGCAGCTGATTCAAAATGGTAGCTATAGTATATTATGGAAAGGAAAAATCAAATTTAAAGATAAATATTTATATATTTTCCTTAGTGTATGACTACCACTGCAGAGAACTCAAATCTTGACCTTCAGAATATAGTACTGGGGATCAGTGAACTAAAGAAGACAGAGATTAAAGTACCTTGAAGAAAAGTCAGTAAAAATATCCTTGAGTCTGATGCCTTTATCTTGAATTATAACAGGGGTTGCTGTGGACTGTAGTACAAAGACAGGCAAGCTAGCCACGAATGTAATGAATATGTCTTCCTGTCAGATCTTGTTCTGTGTGGTATAGGCTAATGTGTTGAGAACAACATGTTTGGAGATCTCAAGGTTGATGTGAACCTGCTCAGAAAAGAAGCACGTAGAAGATTGAGAAATATTTGTTTTCTGTGGAATGTGTACAAGTTTGGACAAACAAAATCTAAATATTGAGTAAAAATGTTTCCAGAAGTGCATTAGCCCTATCATGACCAAGGAATTAATTTTCCACTTAGTCAGGAGGGAAAATTATCAATGAACTGTTTTGAAGAATCAGAAACCCAAATTCCTCAATGCCGTCTTTGTGTTAGTGTTCACTAGGATGCTGGGTTGTGTTAACACCGTTAGCATTAGTAATAATGGCTTAAGAACATGGCTTAGCCTAGAGAGTGCAGAGAGAAAGCTGTATTTAAAGGATTCCAAAGTAGCTGAGCTCCGTGTATTTCACCTTAGGTAGAAAGCCAAGTGAAATAATTTTGAAGTTTTCCTCTAAGGATTTGTGAAGGATACTGAAAATATAGTACCATGGTGAAATTTTGAAACAGACAATATAAACTGAAAACTTGAAGAAATAATCAAAAAGCGTTAAGCGTCTGGGTGATAACAAGGGATAAATACTAGCCAGTATGGAATCATGTCATAACAATTATTTTTTTTATGTTTTTCTTTGTTTGTTTGGCAAGATAACAAGGCTTACAGTTGTTGTCAGAAGTCATCTTGACTTTTGGATGATTTCTGACACTATTTCACATGACATTTTCAAAATAAAGCTAGGATGGCATGTTTTAAGTGTAATAAATATGAGAGATATGAAAAACTTGCATAGCTACTCTGGAAAATTTATCAGGGATTCCCTTTGCAAGGCAGATGATGTTCTGAACGCATTCCAGGTAAATTCTGCTGCTGATGCTGCTCTGTATTTTTATTACAGACAAGATTACGATAGAAATAAGGTTTATTTGTTACACTGATACATGATAGCAAGTCACAAACATTTTTGAAACAAATTTAAATTGAGAGGGCCATCTTTGCCTTTTTCCTTTAACTTTAGGTCAATTTTTACTTTGCAAAGACCTGCTCACACTTGTACGCGAGTAATTACCTGAATGAAGCACAGGCTAAAAAATGACAATTGAGATAACAGCTAGATTATACCGGACCCCAGACAAGTGACTTAAAAATGGTGTCGTGGAGGTAAAACTTTATCTTTCTTTGGACATGGGAATTTATGTGATGAGTTTTGTGGTTCATTCCAGGCCTACAATTCTTTAAGTTTCTGAATTATGTTAAAACTATTTTCTGTCTTCATAAAGTACTCCTCATTAATCAGCACAGCAGTCTTCATTAATCAGTACATAAAGGATAAATTCAATTTTCCTTATTATTTAATCAGAACGTGATAAAACATAAATGCCATTTATTTGCCATGTTCTTTTTAAAATTCAGTATGTTCTTGAAGTGCCCCACTACGTGTGCCTATGGCCAAAAACCCGAAAGTGAACCTGATGATAAGGAAGCTTAGAGACATAATATCGCATGAAATCCAGGTGATGAGATGCAGTATTTTCATTTTATTGATCTTGATAAGGTTATTATTTATATTTTTATGGTAACCACTTCTCTTCTGGATATTTGTTGAATGTACCTAATTAATCTGCTATAATATTTGTGAAATTCCGTTTAAGCAAGTAACAGTTCAGTTGTCAGCGTCACTTACAGATTTCGACTTGGGATCAGCTTACCTCTGCCCTGTAAACCATCCCAGCCATCAGCAGCAAACTGGGTACCAGTTAGAGACCTCAGACATCCTAAGGACTTTATCATAGCTGAAAACACCGTGACTTCAGCTCTGTGGTGCGCTGAATGTGCTTTAGCGGTGACAAGGCATGAGGCAAAACTGCAACTTCATCAATTCAGTTCATTTGTGCAGCAATATTTACTATGCAACTCATCGTTATTTTTTCCTTTCCTTTGTTTTTGCTTATTCAAGAAAACCACAGTCAGCCCCCACAGAGGCAGACTGCCCTGTGCAGCTGTTTGAGCTCTGACCCTCTGTCTGTTGGGCAGTGTCACGGGGCTGGAGATTGAGAGATGCTGTTTTCCGAGGTCAAATCATAGGACCGTAGCATCTGTTAGAGACAAACCACATCAGCTGGCTGAGAAATAAGCAAATATTTCAGTTAGGAAGCCATTTCTGAACATAGATAAAATAATAATAATGTCGAAGCACCTGTACTAATTGCTTCCTGATAGAATTATGCTGCATCAGTAACTGTCCCAACCTCTGCTTAAAATTTTTACCGCAATTGTCTCCTTTATTATTTATTCTTTGTAAATATTACAGCTAAAGTTTTTTAGGGTATGGGTGAAAAAGTTGGATACAAGAGAGTATGGAAAATTGTACAATATGTTGATTACTGCTGAGGTCATAACATTAACATGAGGTAGTAACAGTGACAGAAAATGATGTAGCAAAAGAAGAAATAAGCAATTAGAATGTATCATTATTGAAGTTAACGGAGAGACTGCTGAATTCTAACCTAAATTGAAAGTTCATACTGACAATTCTTTAGAACTTGGAGCTCTTGAAACCACCTGGTTTTAATATTTTTTTATTGCTAGTATTAACATAAACCTGCCACTTCTCTCAGTTGGCATTAGTTAAAATATATTTTCCCGTTTGGGATCACAAGTGTAAGTGTGCATATCATTAAACACGAGCTTCAGCATCCCACTGAATGTATTGTAGCTGTTCCGAGTTTTGCTCTTCCCCCAGACATGCTAACAGATGCATGCCATTATGATTCATATCATGATGAATTTGGGTTAAGATATTTTGAATTCTCCTAGGAATAGAAAGTATGTATTTGGTGGGGTAATTCCACTGGGAAACAGAGGCTCCAACCAAACTGCAGAGCCCCTGAGCTCTGTACAGCCATTTTTGCTGGTGTCAGCTATGGCCACACCATGACTTGATGTTACAAAGAGGGGTAGATCCAAACACGTTCCCCAGTAAGATGTTTTCCTTTGGAAATTTTATATTTATTTAACAGAGGAGGTTAATTATGAAATTATTTTCCAGGCTTACTGCACTGCAGTGCAGATTGTTCTTACTAGCATGTGTGCTCCCTCAGTTGTTTATCTTTTGCTACTAGGAAGACAGTTTGTTGAAATGAAAGCTTCATGCATTCCTTTATTGACATCTTGTGTCTACAGCAGAGTTTTAGGCATGCAGTTTGCTGTATGCAGATAATTAAGAAATGGGACACCCCTATGTATGTAGTAAATAGTTTCTGTAATTTATTACTGTGTAGAAGCACAGTATGGTCGGTTCCATATCTTCTATAGTTGCACTGTACTACCATGTGAATCATTTTTGTTTACCTGCTTACAAACAAACATTTAAAAATTTCACTATTATATAAATGTCTTTTCAAGAGTCCCCATCTATTGGATTTTGTTCCTGAGTTTTTGGGGCTCAGTTTTAAAGTGTCTTCAACAATTTAGTGCAGATCCATTCACAAATTTCAAGAGATATTAAAATAAGTCAACTGGCCTCCACCTCTCAGAAGTCAGAATGATAGGTTGGGAAAGGCCACGGAATGAGTCCTGTTGGTCCCTGTGGCTTTGAATGCAGCACCCCAGACTGCCTTCCCGAAAAAGGCTCAGGGTGGTAGTGCAGCTCTGCTGGCAGTAAAATCTTCCATAGGTGCCCAAAGTGCAAAGTTTCTAGTGAGCCGGCGTAAGTTGTTGAATTCACTAAAAAAACTGTAGGAGCAAAAACCAGCAAATCTTTCTTCTGATATTTGATGGCCATTGGATTACACAGTGTGACTAGGGACTTTATCGCAGCCAACCTGCCAGCTTTAAAATTTGTAATACAGTAAGAGTTTTCCATTTAAATAATGGTTCTCTTTCTGATTCAGACTAATCTGAATATGAAACTTTACTATAAATGTTATAATGGCAAGACTCAGGACACTGATTTCCATGGCATGAGATACTTTCTTAAAATTGGAGCTGTAGCAATATCTAATCAGTCTGGAGATGACACTGCCTGTATGTCCATGAGTGTTTTATTCTGATAGACACATGTCTGTATTCAATGGTGAAGTGAGTGTCTCAGACAAATCACTTAAATTAATGCCATCTTAGAACACCATTCAAGAACATTATCCTCCAGGGGGATTAGCACTGTATTCATTTGTATTATGTAACAGAGAATAACAAGTAAGGGAAGTGTTTCAGGTAAAAATACAGAGGTATGTATATTATCATCTTAAAATTAACCTATGTTCTGATAAGGCCAAATATAGTGGGGATACTTACCTCGAATACCCATGCTCCTTTTTTTTTTTCCTAGCCATAAACAGTACTTCATTTTTCTCTTTGTTTGCATGTATTTAAAATCTACCATCTTACTATTCTCCAATAGAAAGTTTTAAAGTAGATCTTTTGAGATTACAACTGCTGAAAATTAGTTTAGACATAATTAGATGTGAAGTCCGCATGCCACGCCTTTATAATTAGCTTGATGACTACAAAAAGTTAAGCAAATGCTGTACAAGGATAAGGAAATTACAAAAAATTTATCTTGCTCTGTAACTGTGGTTCATCAGGAATAAAATCAATTTCCCTACACTGATGTATACACGGAATGGGTACGAAGGTGTGGTCATGCTCACAGACAGAAAGCACGCTTGAGGGGTAGGCTGAAGTTTTTTATTCTGCAAGGTTTTGTTACTGCATAATTTTATCTGTGGTTAATTCCTCCCTCTTCTTAATTGTGTAATTAGACCCTGAGAGTCTTTATCTCTGTTACAGCAAATATTTCTCATGTTCACAGGTACAGATATCCTGATAGCAAAGTATTCTCCAGCTAATTATTATCTTCTGGTTTTCTGTGTCAGAAAACATAAACCTAGGTCTAGAAAGCTATTAAAATAACTTAGCCTGCTGTATTTATATCAGGCTCTATTGAGTGGATTTTCCTTTAAGTCAGTGCAATAAAAACCACATACATTGAATACCCTGTTAAATATACTGGAAGGAATTATTAATGTTACAAATTCTGTAGGCTGTTGTGCTTTATCTCTTGCTCTTATCCTTGGTCACTGACTTTCACTCTTATAATATCTGAGAAATAGCTTGGTATTCATTATTCTATGCATTTTGGCTACTATCACATGTATTTTGCACTGAACATCTCGTATGCTTCCTCGGGTTTTTGAAACAGCAGTTTACGATAATTGCTTATTGAGGAAACCTCTATTCGTGAGTCTATAGCATCTTTGTAAGACAGAGAATTGTCTTTACAACCTTTACAGACAGGCTATTAGGTCTACTTTTATTTGACAGTATCAAGTGTACTTAACGCTATTTCTGACAACATGTCTTAAGAAAACCTGTACTCTTGATGCAGTTGGTGACTTGGCATTTATCCTCAGAGATAGTAGTGATAACTGCTCCAATAAACCAGGGTCTATGTCAAAGGCAGCTCAACTCGAATTGAATTGGAAAAAACCCATGAAATTAAATAAAAGTAGTATATGAAATAAAAAGAAAAATAAAGAAAGGCTGATAAGTACAAGTGAAACTGATATAAACTGCAGAAAATATTGCTTATAGTATTATTATGACAGATTTTTCCTGGAGTGCCTGTGCTATTCACTATTCTAGGCTGGAGGGAGGCAAAATCATGTGATAATGTGATCTTACAAAAAATAACACAGCTATTTTATCACTTTTATTCAATAAAATACGTATTACAACTTTTGCTGAAGCTGTACTATAACTGAGGCATGTGTTAATATGCTATCATAGCTAATCTTGATAGAAAAACCAAATGTTTCCTTAGATTTCTTTTCTGCCTCCTGAGGAAGGAGCTGATTATTTAGGCTGCTTGTGCTCTGTACTGTTTCAGTGAAAATATGCTACAAGATATGCCTTAAGGTTGTGTAGATTCCATCCTTTGATGTTTTCAAGACCCAACTGGATAAAGCCCAGAGCAACATGGGCTGATCTCACAGCTGATCCTGCTTTCAGCAGGATTGGGCTAGAGACCTCCTGAGATCCCTTCCAACACAAATTATCCTGTGATCTTGTGATCCTATGGCTCCCAGTATTTTGAATAACTGGAAAGGGATAATAATATACTTAGTGAGGACTTCAGCTGGAGAGTGAAAAAGCTTTAAGTAGATTAATGTAAACACTTATCTGTTACCTAAATGTTTCAGGCTTGTTCTGAAAGCATTGATGCTCCCCTCTCTGTACATGACGATGATCTAGCTTCTCCTTTGGGAAAGTTGCACAGTTTCTCGCAAAGTTTTCTCTTGTGACTGTAGAAAATTGCTACTAGTTCTTTAATCTTTATGCAATATCATAACATATTCTACTGTGTTCCTACTGACCATGTTTCCACCACCAAGAAGATCAAATTAGAGCTAATCAAATGTTTTAATGGCAGGTCAGCCTTTCCTGCTCACCTTTTGCTACATACTGTCTGCTGAACAGCTCTTTATTGAATAAAATTGATGTTTCCTCCAAATTCAATATGAAATATTTATGTATTGAACTGAAAAGGCAAAGCTGAAACTATATTTATGTTGCTCCTGGGTCAGGACCCATTTTTGCTGGGGTCTTACCTTTCTATCCTGCCATGAGCGTACAGATAACCTTAATATATCGCAAGTCTTTCCTCCAAATAATCTACATTAGAAATTGGTCTTGCATTTGAGAGAGAGTATTTGGGGTATAGGAAAACCAGAAACACCTCAGTAACCATTTATAGAATTAAAAAGTAACAGACAAGAATGTTAGGAGTCTAGAAATAAGAAATTTCACATTTCAGCTATGTTATTCTCCAAAATTATTTTAAAATATAGTTATGATTGAAAGCTACTTATTAGAAAAGGTAAAAATTCGTGAGATTTGCCATCAGGAATGTCACAGCAGTAGCCAGTAAAAGTGAAGTAACAGCCTTTTCACTTAATGTCTTGGCATATGGGGAACAACAAAGGATGTTTTAGGAACTGTAGAGACTTAAAAGAAAACAACTTGTGAAAATTCAAGGATGAGGTGTCAACTTGATATATTGCTTAAAATGTACAAGGAAACAATCCCAGATTCTAGATGAAGAATAAAAGCTCAGTAGCTTTGTTAGTAAATATATCAGAGCTTCACTGCTCCACTGAACAGGCCTAACTGTCCTTCTCAGTCCTGATTTCCAGTCCTGTTCCTCTACTGGTTGTATAAGTACAGGTTCAAATTCACTGTAACTCCAAGTGAAAATGTATAAGGAAACTTTAACTAGCTAACTAGTGATTGAGCTACTTATTGAATGAGGAAGTCAGAGGCACACGTGAACTCTACTGCTGTGTGGCATCCCATGGGAGCTTCATGCTGAGCAACTTTATTGGCATATTTTAACACCAAGCCACTTTAAATTTCTTTTATAGATTAATTTGGGATCATTTAAGTGAATGAAAAAAAATTAAGACAAAAAATCAGGTCTGACTTACAATCTAGTTCCTTTCTGTGCTTTTCTTGTTGCTTCACTGCGTTTTGGTTGAACAGTCTGGCTCCTGCAGGATCACAACACTAACTTCCCAGAAAGCTGCCTTACGCTGCTTCTAAATCCACTATGACAAGATATATCAAGAGACTGAGTTGGCTGTACTGCTGGATGACTTTACTAGGTCAAGCATCTCGGGCAGAAAGATCAAAAGTCCATCCTAAGCCACTGTACCAGCACATGGTGGGGGTGGGTGTAAGTAAGGGCATAGGAGGGAATTTCTGGCTTTGCATGTAGTCTTCTGTAAACTGAATGACCAGCTGGATAGGCTGGGGGCAATCTTCTGTGAATGTACCCTGCGAGACTGTCATGAAAATCATGACTCGGAACAAGCATTTCAATCTTTAAATGCTTTTTACAAAGTATTGTCCTAAAAGATATTTATGTATGTTTGGTTTAAAACTCTTGATGCAATCTTGGTTCAGTGTTTATATATGTTGTGAATTACACTGCATGACCCAGAAAAGAAGCACAAAATTCTCAAGGGTATGGGGCAAAATAGAGACGTTTCTGCAGAAAGCTGTAGCTGGCACGTCCAAAATAACCGATGGTTTTCATTACTCCAAATTAAATTTGTAGCAAGAATCAATTTCTGCCTCTTTCCTACCTAGTTTAACCCTGTTTTGGTGGTGCTAAGACCCTGCAAGTCTCTAACTTGCTATCTCTTTCGTACATTACCCTCGGATATATAAATAATGGTATGGTTCGCAAATGCTGGCAATACTGGTAAGTTGGCGTTCTACAGTTACTAATGTTTGGTTAGATCAATATATATCCATTAAACACAATTTCGAACTGTAGAACACCACGGTTTTTATTCAGAGTATATACTTATTCTCTTTTTTGTCAGCAAATATCTTTTTGGCGCATTTTTTTGTATTTTGGATTAAATAAACGAAAATCAAGTGCCTTTAATAGCACATTCTGGGGTACCTTCAACAGCACATCCATAGATGAGCTTTATTTTCAGCTTTCTAAAAATTGCTTTTTTTTTAAAAAAAAAAAAAACCAAATTATTTTGTTGACTTTTTCTTTTTATTTTGTTGAGGAGGGTTCAAACTACAAATCATTGTTAAATTGTAAGTAAAACTTTCAAGACCTGAGTACACAGGATACTGGCATAGCATATGGTCCCGTAATAAAACTCTCAAAAGCTGTTGCCTGAACTTGCAGCGCACTCATCAGACTCGTTATATACCTGTTATGCAACTGCATGTACACACGTCCCCAAAATATGATTCTGCATGTATTTGCAGGTCCATCCAGCATGTGGGTTACATTTCACATCGGTGAATTCACAAGTTGTTTTAATGAAATTTTGAAGTACCTTGCTTGGATAGACAGTGAGAACGCACCCTCTTTACACTGGGATCCAGGGTGCACCAAGAGTGGATAATGGTATACAGTAGCAATGTGCCATTCCCAAAACTATAAATAAGGTCTTTTAAGACTGTGAGATAGTGCAAAATTTGAAAAAGTAATTGTTTCAATCATTCAAATCCTATGCTTTCTAAATTTCTGGAGCTTTTGTTCCCTGAAAGAGAAAAGAAAAGGCAGCATCCATTTTCACGCTCAGGGTCTGAGCCCTTCCTGCTCAGCGGAGGCAGGAGTGTGTGAGCACGGCAGACTGTGACTGCCTTCCAGGCTGTCACCTGCCTGGGCACTAATGGGGTACAGGGAGAATGCAGAACACTGTGGCAGTAAAGCCTTCACGGCATGGGTAATCTGATACGTTTTGGCAAGTCACATCTGCCCTGGGGTCAGAAAGGTGGGCCAGAAATGGTGGCACTGGCGCTGGTCCTTCTCTTGCATTTGCACTATCTATATGGCAAAGGCAAACCTTTTGCTCGAAGTGGATGACTGTCTAAAATGTGAACCCAAATGGATCGAAACCGAAGGTAATGTTTGAACAAATATCCTCGGTCTGCAAAGAGAGGTTTATTAATCACTAAGTTTTTGATTTATCACCGTGGTCATGGCGGAAAGAGAAAGAAGTAACTTCCACCAAAGACACAGAGCGTGACTAAGATAAAATTACAGATGTATTTTTGTCTGCATGCGTGTCTATGTGCATCTCTATTTCTTCACATTCTGAAGCATTCTGAAACGGTATGACATGGAGACACAGAGCTTTCCTGAGCATCTGTGCAAAACGAACACTGTAAAAGAGGTTTCCCTAGCAACGCAAACCATATGTAATAGCTTAAAATAGCTTTTCTCCAACTCCTAGGATTTCTTAGTTATTTGCTCACAATTTCCATTTAAATCAAGGTGTATTTGGCCAGTTGAAGAAGGTTCTTCATTTTCACAACTTCTATTAAAATGAACAAGCAATGAAAATGCTCATTTCTTGCAAGAATGCCTCCCTTCCTCTTGACTTCTAATGTATCAGGTAAACTGAAGCATAGCAAATGGTGACAGTGGCTGTCCCTTTTATCTAACATATTCCCTTTACATTTGCTGTTCAAAACATTTTCTTATAAGTGTATTGGTGGTCTCTACCGCTTGTTCTAACAGAAAACTTCTAGTTAAAGTAATAGATTTTGATTTTTTGTGATATTATTATGAGAAGAAGTACAACTGTGTAGTATAATACATCAGTCATTATATGCATGCATTCCACTTTGCATTTTAGTAGCAGTTTGTAGGCAAATTGTGAGAACACTGATCAGTTGTTACTGTGTCCCCAGGAAAACAAGTGTCAAATGTGATCTTTAACATGAGCAAATGGTGATACCAACAGGCTATATAGGCTCTGAGTCTACGGAAGATGCAAGCAACAAATCTGGGTCAGAACGCATGGATATTGATTTTCAGATCTTAATGCAACTAGTCATTAAACCGAATGTTAATATACAGGTAAGAGATCCAGATTCTTCTCCAAAGATTTTCAAAATGTACGCAGCAAAACCAATGAAAGAACCAGGTATCAGACGTTGCTTTATTTTCCAATAAATATGTTTGTTTATCCTAAATGGGGTTTAGTTCAGGAAACAATGAAGCAAAGTTTTAATCATGTGCTGTTTCCCTTCTAAAGAAGGCTACCTCATGCAACAGTAGAACACAGCATGACAAGGCAGTACCTATTTCCTGACAAAACTTTTTAAAACCACAGTCATTTAGATACCGTATCACATATTTCGAGCTCACATGAAGTAATGGCTACAAGGTAGGATGTTCCTTTCAGTACTTTTAATTATCCTTCTTGTTTCCTGTGAGCAGCAGGTGATAGACTCAGTGAAATATCCTGACTTAGCGCCTACAATGGAAACAGTTACTGGAATGAAGTGAAAGATGGTTTATGCTGATAATTGTTGGAAAGAGCCAGGCTCGAACATCTTGTTCTATTAATTAGCTTTGAATTGGGTTTTGACTATTAAGCATTTGGTCGGAGAAGGAGGGAAGGGGGTGGTGGACTGGGAGATTTGCTGTCAGAGCTGTGTGGGAAGTTCTCTTGCCAGTATCTGATGACAGAGTCACTGACGTGGAGTCCGATTTCACAGAGAAGGAAATCTTGTTACAGCTTTCTGTCAGAGGTTATCTTTTATTTCCTATAGTTACCTTAAGCGCTTTCTCTGAGTCGTGATAGTACTTCAGCTTCATTTTTTTATTTATTTAGCCAGCACACCTACAGACATGCCATACAGAAGCCAAACTCTTTATCTTATCACTTGATATAGTTATTTTTCTAAAAAAAGTATTTTTATTTTATTCTAGCAGAATGAAAGGAGCTAAACCAAATTTGTGTATATTGGGCTAACTTAGCTGTTTGACTATAACAAACAAATCCCTTTATTTTTTTAAATGTGAAAGATTCTAGTAATGTTCCTCATTACATTATTTCAAATAGTTCAAAGTAAACAATTTGCCAGAAACAGTGGTGAAAATAAATTGTCCATTTCTCTGAGACTGCTGTCTAGCTGTAACTTCCAAATCAAGCAAACTCTCTTCCCCTTTTCCAAGAATGCTTCGACAACTGTACGATTTCCTGTTGATTTTACAATTGCATATGCTCCGTATGTCTGTGAAAACTGCTCTGCATTGATCGCATGTGTTTAATCATCTCCTTAACTTTTTCTGGAGACATTAAGAAGTGATTGTAAGAACAGCAATAACTCTTTAAAAAGTAATTTAACAGCTGTCTTTGCTGAGAGCAAGCTGTATAGAGTGGAAATGAGAAGATAATTGAATCATAAAGAAATTGTTTTGAAATGCACAGAATTGCCCTAGTTTCTTGCCTTACTATTAAATGGCAATTTTCCCCCTTGCCTGCAATAGTTCATCTTTGAAAACTATGGGTGTTAAATGTAAGCCTGTAAAGTACTCTGTGTGTTCTAGTACGTCATGTTATTTCTCATTATAGCCTTCTTGGTGAGGGGATGGGGTTAGACTTGATGACATCCAGAGGTCCTTCTGAGCTTAAATTATTCTATTATTCTATTTATGTAGCTATGAGAAAAGAAAAAAAAAAAAAAAAATCACAAACCCCACTCCACCCTACTGAATAAATATGCACTGCTTCCAGAGGCTAATTATAAAATTAATTTCAAAATACAAACCTATTTCCTCATTTAATCTTTAATAACTCTTTCAACCCACTTCAATTTTACATACTTTTTGCCTTTCAATTTTCTCATAAGATGGCACAGTAGAGGAAGAAAGTAGGAAAAAAAATCTGCTGATGATGCCTTTGAGACATATTGATTCTAATTTCTGTACCAACTCTTGTATGAGGCAACAGCGTGACTTCATTGGTCACTGCTCATTACATTTGCACATTGCCTAAAAAGTCGTATCCCTCCTCGTGAATTATCGACTTTTGGGAAAATGTAAATCTGCCCTTAGTTTTCAGTCCTGCATCAGATGCCACTTACTATAAGTTCACAAATTTTCTACGCTTAGCAAACATTGGATATCAAAGGAAAATTTTCTTGGTTACTCTCACCTATCTTTTTTCAAACAGCTGTGAGTGAATTTCTGTAAAATCCTGTTAACATTCAGCTTAATGTCCCTAATTATGACATGTGCGACATGTGCCCTTGTGTATAAGTAAAACTGAAGTAATCTCTGGCACCAGCAGATGCAGCATCTCACTGATGCCAATGGGGTGTTCATCAACCATCACTGTCTGGAATGTCACCTTCGTTCCCCTGCTGCAAACTGCTCTTCCACTACACTGGAGCATCAACAGGCCACATGAGCTGTCCAAGCATCACTTCTGAGAGATCAGCTACAATAGATTAAATAACCCATTTCAAATGTCTCCAGTTTCCAATTCATATTTTGACCTTTAGATAAAGGTCAGCTTTAGAAGACAATTAGTTTTTGCTGGTCCCTGAGGTAGAAGTGAAGCATTTTGGCTATCCATAGCAGACGGGCATAAAATCGTCCTTTGAACATACGCTGCTGAATATATATGAAGTTGTTACAAGTATGAAAGAAACCGCAAAATTCTCTACAAGATTGAAACATAATTTCTTTTCCATAACTCCTTCTTGCCAAATTCTGCTGTGTAAAAGTAGCATAATTATTATTGCTAAGCATGTAAAATAAGAGAGAAAATGAACAGTCAGCAAGAATTTGGCAAGAATAACATGTCAAAATAAACTGTGAAGTCCTTTCCTAATAGGTTGTAGTAGGCATCAGGAAGAACAGAAAAGGAGTAGTTGTCATTTATATCTTGGGCAGGAGAATATTATTTGACACTATCTCATATGACATAGTACTAAGTTCAGCTTGAAGTACTGTTTGGAGTAAACTATTGTGGAATGGGTGCAAAAGTGATTTGAAATCATACTTGTATAGTTATCTATGGCTCACTGATGAATAGGAAGCTAAATCAAACTGGGTCCCTAAGGAGCTTTCCACTGAAGTTCCGCTATGACTTTTCACAAATTTTCTAAATTTCTTGGAGGGAGGAAGAAATAAAGAGAAATCTTTGAAAGGAACTTTATTACAATTGAAGATCATGCCAGGCTGAGAAGAGCTGTGAGTATATTGGAGCATAGGATCAGAATTTAATATTAAATCAGTGAATTGGAGACAGTAAATAGGATCAGAACTGAATATTAACTCAGCAAATTGGAGGCATTATCTGATAAACATAACATGGCATTTATTTGTGCAAAGTACTATATTTAGGAACAAATACCTGCAAAAATGTACAAATGGTTAGGAAACAGATCTTTGGTACACGGTCAGGAGGCTCACGTAAATGATAAGCCAGGCATGAACAATAGCACCATGTTACTGACAAAAAACCCACAAACCCAACCCATGAGCAGGATATTCAAACAGTTTTTTAGTCAGAACGACATGTACCTAATGCTGTCCTCTACACTAGAATTGTCAGGCTTTAACCAGAACATATCTAGATCTGACCACAGTACTGCAAGTGCAGACAGACATGCTGGAGAAAGTCAGGAGAGGAATGAAAATTATCATAGCTGTCTACCATAGAACTTCTAAAAAAAGATTGCAAGAATTGCAGCTCTTTAGACTTACAGCAATTTTCAAATATGTAAACAAATGCTGTGAAGAAGAATAGGGTGGGAATAAGAAGAACAAGGGGAACGATATGCTGTCTATATCCATGAGGGGAAAGATCAAGGAAATAATGAGCTTAATTTGTACTACAGATAACCACGGAAGCACCTAAATATAGTTGATCCAACTTTGTCAGAGAAGGATTGACATGCCCTCTGACTAGATATCTAGTATTCTTTATTCTATTTGCAAACATTTTATTTGTTAAAGTTATTGGAAAGCTTTTTTCTAGAATGTTGGAAGTTCAGTGAAAATAAAATTAGATGAGTTTTCATTTAAAAATAAAGGCTGTTGCTGTGTAAAATTAGGAATAATCATTTCTAAACTTCTGCCTTAGGCATCAGAGATGGTTCATGAAACTGAATTCTCACTCATGAGGGGAAAATAGTGTTGTGATGTACTACTCTGAATGAACCGCTTTATCATCTTCTCTGCAAAGGAGGCATCGTAGCCCTTCCATTTACCAGATGCACAACCATTCACTATCCGTCATTCTTGAGAATCAGTGGTAGGACTCTACTTATTTGGTCATCATTCTTAATGAAAAAAACCCCTGTTAATCTGGTGTGGCCAGTGGCTTCATAGAATAGTTCATACGCTCCATTTTCACCAGGAAAATTGTCACCGGTTTTCTTTTTTTTTTTTAAATGATCTTTTGTATTGAAAAATTAAGCAGACATCATATCAGTATCTGTTACAAACTTTAGAGGACATGGCAGTATTACACTATATGTGTAATAGCTCTCCCCAAAAAAGTGCTCAGCAGGAGGAACTGTGACAGCATGTGTCCTTGGTCTGTGCCACTTAGCTAACCAAAAAAAAATGGCCTTGTATGTGCAAGAAATTGGGGGCTGGCACTGCACAGTTCTATTCATTTCTACATGTTCAATATCTTTCAGAATACTGCAACAACAAAAGGGGTATGTTTTTCATGTGGTTCCTCTATTTCACATTGGAACATGAGCCAAGGCTATTATATGCTACTGGAAATAAAACTAGAACTCCAGGGAAAAACTCTTGTATAGGGGATAATACCCAAAGTAGTCATGTGTGTTCTATTAAAACTAATTAGAAGTATATTTTCCCTCATATGGGAAATTAGAAAGCATGTATCTTTAGCAAATCTAGGATTTGTCAGAAAAATTAAGGTTTGTCAGCAAGTTTCCAGCCACACAGTTAGAAAAAATGCATTAAAGGAAAATGATGAATGGATGCTACACTCATTATCGAAATCTTTGGGGAAAACTAGGAAAAGAGGTACATGCATTTTTTACCGGCACACGTGGTATTCACCAGTGTACATGCAGAATCGTAATACATCTCCCAGCAAGCATTCATAAACTGATGTGGCAATGCAGCATAACCTTGATAAATACTGTGCATAGTGCTCATATTGAGAGGTCAATACAGTCATGCCTGTGAGTCTAAACTTTACCAAGGGACGTAATCAAGGTCATTCAGTATCATGAGGTACCAATGCTTTTTCAGTTTGTGTGCACAAGTGTGTGTTTGTGTGTTGCACACAAGAGCAAAGATTTTGTTGACCATGAAACAAAATCTAGCAATCAAATAAAATTCTGCTCATTTCTCTGGACCACTGCCAGATCACTGTCTTTGAAAGAAATGGAACTGCTTCAAGGTCTCCCTGACAGAGTGACCTGAACCTTGGCGGATACCAGACAGTTAGAGGAGATCAGAGATGATCATCAACTAGCTAGATTGCACAAAAGTCCATGACCAGGTCTTCTGAATCAGAAGCAAGTCACAGTTTATTTACCATACGTTGTTTTAGAGCTCACTTAAGCTCCTACCTACTGTAAGCCAAACCTAAAATCTTTGAAGGTGTTTGCTCTTCATTTGCATAGCCATATTCTGAGGGTTTAGCCTTACGACCATCCCAGTAGTACCATAATATTTTACAGTGGGAAATACAGTGTACAGATAAACCAAATCGCTTGCTATCTATTCAGGTTTGAGCTAGTTTCTCTGTTTTTCACCTGTGAAAATGTCCCAGTCCTCACTCGAGGAGTAGATTGGTGAGAATCAGACAAGGTCAATGAAATGTGTATCTTCAACCATTAGGGTTTTTTTCAGAGCAATGCATGCAACTTCCAGAAGGATCTTATAACAGGCCAAGGCCCCTCATTTTAGATGCTTCTAGAAGACTGTTTGATACCTTTCGAGGATGTTCCCTTAGCGACACTGGATGAGACAGTCCCCAGGACTGTCCCCAGTCCCCTCCTCCTAGGCTGGGAGGCTTTACGTAGTAACTTTGTGCCAATAAGCAATTAATTAATCTCTTATGCACCTAGCATTATTTGGTTGGTCACATCTTAACTGGCTACCATTAATACAAAACTAATGAGTTTTGGTCACTTAAACTCTCATTTGTTTTGTCTGTCCTTTGTCATGGGACATAATTCAGGAACAAGCCTGTAGGTCAGAAGGGCTTCTTTAGTTGCTTATTTAGTTTGCATACAGGAGTACCAAAAAAGATTGAAGAAAGCAGAAACAAGTGTATTGATTACAGTGTATTCAAAATGGAACTATTGTTTGGCACTTTCTTATTTACCTTCCCTCCCCAATAAACAAGCCTTATTTCACCAAACCCCAGGGTGCTATGTCTGTGTCACTGAAAGCGTTAAGCCCTGAGGTTTCTAGGGAAAGACAACTGAAGATTTTCTGAAGAAATCGAGAATGTTGTTTTCATGTTTCCATGTTTTTTGGTAGGAAGCGTTAACTGCTAGTAGGAATTGCTTTCATAGTCTGCTCAAGATTGAGGTATTGACTTGATTTTCTATCTTTTTCTACCATTTTCAAAGTCCAAGTGACATGTAGCAGTGTCCTGATCAGAGTCCAGCTGAAAATGGGTGGAGGTAAACTCGTTGGAAAAGAGACAACCACTGTGAAGATAGGATTCCTTTTACAGAATAAAAGGCAAATTTGTGTGAGATTGGTTTTGGTGTCCTCAAGTATGAATGTGAAAGAACATATGACTGCAACAATTGCATAGTTCGTTATGCAGTGGGTTTAATAGTGTAAGAAGATCGAGTCAGGGGATCCTGCAACTGCCTGATTTTTCAGATGTGTTAATTACTGGCAGATGCCATTGATCACAATTGATTATGACTATTTGGAACTTCTGAAGAAAAAGGAGGCCCATCATGATCTAAAAGGATCATTTCAAAGCATAAGATGAAGCATTGTTCTAAAGAGACAAAAATATATCCAGCAATTAGATATTGATAGATATAAGGCTGCTTCACTTTATTCTTTCTTCTTACTACTTCATTTCTACCCAATCAATTAGTATATTAATTTGTGTGTGGTCTGTGCTGAATGCTTTAGGGGAAGAGAATGGTTATTTACTTAATTATTTATCTTGGTACATATGTAAGAAAATGGAGCTATGTTAAGCTGTCTTTAATGATCTATTTTATTTCCTTGAAATAACTTTTTAATTATAGAGAAACTGATAGCCATGAATCACTCTCTAAACGATTTCTTACCATTATGGCCTTTTAAGGTGTATGTTAAGGTAGTTTTTAACCTACAAGATGCATAAAAAGCTTTTACTGATAACTTTATAAAAAACATACTTGAATATAACAATACTTCATAGGATTTATACATTCCCGAAAGTTTTCTAAAAGCTGTATATTTAAGTAGCTCAAGAGAAGAACATAAATTTGAATGAACATGAAGGCACAGAACTTCATGAGGTCTTAGCAGAAAGTTTATATCTAGCTGGAGAAAATGTCAGGTCTTAGTTTAGAAGACAGGGCCTTATTACTTTCCAAACTGAACTCATTACACTTTTTTTTACCTCCTTCTTCACCTGATATAGAATCTTATGTTGATTATTCAGTGTTCCTTTTTTTTTTTCTTCAGATTAACTTGACTTTCTCTGTAAGGTGTGCCTAAAATGACTTCTTTTTTTCTTTTTAGGAAATTTGTACTGTCATTTGAAACAAGTTATACTAAGAGTGTGCTTCTTATACATTACAAACTAGTATACTAATAAACATACAGAACTACCACATTCCTACCTCACTGATTTTATTCCATAATGTTTTTATGTAATATACACTGACTGCTAGTACTGTTTTCAAAACGTCATTTTGGAGTACTTGTTTTTTCTGTTCAGTCTGCAGATGTTCCCTATACCAGATGCACAACTTGAAAAATAATAACTGCTAAAAATACACAAACTGTCAGCTTTGTTTTTACTGAGAGAAAATATAACTTCAAGTAAGATAGATTTGTATTTAAATACAATGTAAGAAACCTAAATTATTCCCAAAGACTGATGGCAGTCTTATCAAATGGTGCAAATAATCACATTATTAATGCATAATTTGACTCCAAGGTGGGGTAAAGGTGGAGTAAAATTGTTGCTGCGTAAGCTAATAATAATGACATCAAGTTAAAAAAAAATCATAAAAAATTAAAAGGTATAATCAAATAACTGGTATTAATATCTTCTTCTCTGTATTAACATCTTAAAAATACTCTTCCTTTGTGTTTGTACCTTTAAGGTCTCATAGCTGTAATGCTTTTTCACCTGACCTTGCAGAAAGTATTTGTGTCTCCGTGTACTAAACAAGCCATGAAAGTAATGTGATTTCATATAAACCTTTAAAAAAGCAAGTAATGATGCTGCCTTTCTACTTAGTTCATGGTTAATTATACCTGTCAAGAAGGCAGAAGGAAAAAAAAAAAATAGCTGTGAGAAATTTGACAGACCAGTGGCAACCACACAGACTGCACCTCCAGCAGCTCCCATTTGTCAAAGTTGCACCCATTGATAAAGTCAGAATGAGGACAGTGTTTCAGAAGGCTCATTTTTTCATTGCACTGAAGCATAATAAATCAAAGCACACAAATTAATATGCTGTAAATTCTAATAGAGACAATTTGACAAACTGACAGTTTTTATTTTTATGGAATAGTTACGAAATGCTGTATCTTAAGCAAAGATCAAAATTTCATTACAATGCTCCCGTTCATTTTTCTGATGTGTGGGTGTGCACATACATAAAGTGAGACTAATGCATTAAGGAACTCGGGTTAAACACAAAGACAGTTTTAGGGAATAACTTGGGATAGAAGTAGGGCTTTCTAAGTGCAGACTTTAAAACTCCTACCTCTCTGCAGATTCATCTGAATTTTCTTCTGTGATCATCTGCAACTCCTGTGTGGTTTTACTTGAATCTTCTTTGACACAGTTTTCCTCTGTGCTTGTTTTGGGAATATCCTCATTTGATCGAAGCTGTTCTATGAGATTTTGTTGATGCCAAGTTTGAATAGATCGGTGGTGCACTGGGGTAGGACCTGGCACGGGTGCCAGTATATTGTGGTGGACAGGACTGCTGTTTTTCTTCAGCCCATTTCTGTCCCGAGAGTGGTTCTTCAACCTGTTCTGAACCGGTGTCCCTCTGTGCTCATATCCTTCCTGCTGATGGCAGCCCCCCGTGCCTGTGGAGCCTTGCGAGGGGTGACTGAACCACCTCCAGCGGAGCCTCAGGATCTGCTTCACATCAAACTCTTTCTTTCCAGATACTGACATTTTTTTCAGGAAAAAAAAAAAAAAGACAAAAGCCTATTCTTTTAGAAAGGAAATGGATTCTTTGTTATCTCTTGTGTTTCAACTCCTCTTCTTAAGAAAAGACAACAAAAGAACAAATACCGGTAGCTCTCTCCCTCTCTCTTCTGATTAATATACTGCAAGCTCTTCAAGCCGATGCTAAGCTGCTGCTAACTGTATAGGTGGGAATCCATACTGACAGGATGATGAGGTCAGACCTTAAACAAGTAAATCAGCTTAGCACAGGAAAGCAGCAACCATAACACTACCCAGCTGCTAGGCTTACACACTCACAGCACTATAGCACAGCTCTCTAATATATAACCTAGCCTCACATGATCCTAAGGGATCCTAAGCTGCAACTTAAGATGCAGGGAAGCACATACAAATAAAGTGACAAGACTTTCTGTCTCACAAGGTTTCCATCCAGCCTGCTAATAAGCAATGCTGCATTTCACAGAAGATTTGAAGAGAATTCTTTTCTAGTCGTCTTACACGGATTTTTGGTAACGATTCACTGTGAAACTATCCTGCAGTTCATGTGTTTCCTTAAGGGGGTTGCATTTGTTTATCTTGCTGTGTAAAATTCCTACAAATGGCCTCAGTGTGGTAGCACTTCCCCAAAGGAAAGGCAGCATTTGAATATGTTGTGCAGAACTGTATGTATTTTCTCACCTACAGATAAATTTCTCGATATAATTACAGAGGTCTGATAACCGGGGGAGGGAGCTCATGAAAATCAGAGATGTGCTCCCTGAATGATTGTATCTGTGGAAAACACAGTTTCCTGGCTAAGTGCCTGTGTAAACACCCTTTGCCATCCTGCTCTTAGTTTCTCACGGACAGTGAAATGAATGTGATTTTTTTTTTTTTAGAAAACACCTTTCTTTTGATACTGTACACCATAACATGCTTTCAGCAAATTTAATAGATGATATATATTCATTCCCATCCATTCATTAATGGGCAGAACTGGGAGAACTGATCCCCGTGTATTTTGAAATAACATATACAGAATGTTTTCACATGCAAATTGACAATAATTCAATGGACTGCAATTTTTTTTATGTTATTTTCCCCACACTTTGCTACTGATGATCTATATAACTGGAAACTGTGCAGAAGTAAAAAAAAAATAATAATCTGTAACAAAGAGTCATTAAAACAGGATTCAGAACTAAAGGAGTGCACCCCTCTCCAACACATCTTGTTACATCTTTTTCAGACCTTCCCATATCTTCCTTTTTCTCTGTGTTGTGATTACTTTCTTCTTTTTTTTTTTTTCTAAACTCTGCTGATGGCAGTTCAAACACTAAAAATCTGCTCGCTTTTCTTTTTTTGGCTGGATCTAATGCAACCAGAGAAATGTGAAGTAGAGTTCTGAAGAGAAAAGGCAATATGAGAGGATAGGACTAAGGAATCATCAGCCTTTTCCTGGGCTGTCAAGCTCCTATCCTATTCATGGTGATCAAGCGAATGATCAGCAGTATCATGGACTGGACTCATGCGAGATAGAGTACAGGACAAGTGTAGAACAGTAAAACGATTGAAGGATATCGTACTGTTTAGATACACAGAGGGAAATCAAAATTTTGTAGAAAAGAAAACCTATGAGAAAGTGGTGACCAGAAAAGTCAGAAAGGAAGAAGCTGAGGAAAGAGGATGTTTGACAGACCCAGCCGATGCAATTTTGTTGCTATGCAGAACGCTGAGGCTGAGCTAGTGCAGTAACATGTGATTTCGATAGTAGGGTAAGTGTCCATGACAGAGCAAGAAAAATATTTGATTGCAGAGAAGAATCCTTACTTATATAAAAAACCCAAACTGCTTGTGGGAGCTACAATACAAGTCCCGGTAAGCCTTACTGCAGTGCTTTGCCATAGCTGCTCCCCCCGCTGACCCCAGCCCTCTGCTACGGGTTACTGTTCTCGCAGCAGTTGTCAGAACTGGCACGTGCCTTGGCTGCTTCCATTAAAAGTCATGCCTGAACATCCAGCAAAGGCTGGCTTACGGTCAGACACCAGGCTCAGGGTGCTCAGCAGCTCTGAGGCAAGAACCATTCCGCTCTGCCACGGACTGTGATTTATGCAACAGCAAAGACCACCACATTGTCACGTACAGACATCCCAAACTGGTGCAGATCCCTTATGAAAGTATAAATACTCTATTTAACAGTACTTCACTAAGACAAACTGTGTTCTGTAATATTTACTCAGGAAGGAAATGAAAGCAAGGTTTCTGTGTTAGAATGAGGGGAACATTTTTCATTTTATGTCTTACAGGAGCAGACAGAAACTAGAAGACCTGTGCAACTTCTAAGAAGTTACATCAAGAAGAAGGTGTATAAGGGTCTGTTTATGAGTTTAATAGGTAGGTTCAACTGAAACTTGTCGAGAATATAAGCTAATAAAAAAGCTGCTCCCAAACTTCAGAGATTGTAAAGAATTTATAGGGAGCGAATGGATAAATGAAAATGTTGTTCATTGAACAAGAGAGATTATTATATGTCCAGAAGGCAGCGTAACATGTTTTCTTACTTTAAAGATGACCTTTTATAACAACCTGAAATTTTGTGGAGACACAAGTGTTTCAGGTGTTTTTATTGCATTATAACTATATAATATTTAATCTGTTTTCAATTTTAGCCTACACACCTATGAATGTTATTCTTTCAATCTCGTAAAAGTAATGAGACTTAGCAGAATCTATGTATATTCCTCAGAATTGCCTACATACAATCTGAGATATATTTTAAGTCTCTACATACCAAGTTAATAAAATAATTTATGATAAAATCTTGTAGAGGTGGACAGAGAACATAATTTCTCACTACTATCTTAATCAGGTCATTGAGCTATCTCAGCAGCTCTGTCAGTTCCTCTTAGCAACAGCTCTGAAACATCTAATCCATATTTTTTCACCATGTCACAATGCTTCTGTTGATTTCCTTCCCTTAAATCCCTGTTGCAGAAGTCATCCCTTACTCCAAGAGATCATCAAAAGCATATTCCTTGAATTTTACTTGAGATTGTACAAAGTACTTCTGTTTGTGAACTACTCTGTTTCCTACTAACTCAGCACATGTTTTGGCGGACATAAACTGTATCTAGTTAAAAGTAAAGTAGTAAAACGGGACATTTGCTGAAGAGACTCTTGCTCAAAAAGTCAGCTAGAGTCAGCAGGGAATGTGTTTCAGGTAGGGCATAAGTAGATTATTTTTCACACAGTGTGTTACCATATATAGCAACATAAGTGATTTGATAATCCAAAACTTCAGCCCTGAAATTGTTAGAAGCAAGTATGTTGCATAAAGCTGCACCACATTTATACACATATATGCCACGTAACTGCTTCTAATCATTTAGATCTATCTTCTGGTGAGAAAACTACATTCTCTTGGAACTGAATACAATGTGAGTGTGTGCTTCTTGATGATTTCTTTATAAATTATTAATGTATTTTCAGGTGTATCTCTCACTGGGTTCAAACTTCTAAATGTGAAAAGACTTTCTTGTAGAATAATTCAAGATAGGTACCATCTGTGGAGTCCAAAGTCAGGAGTATGGCAAGGACTAGGTTACTAGCAAGAGCTAATGAAGTAGATCTTTGCTGGATGTGAGGCAGACCAGAAAAAATTAGGGGGTTTTATTAGACAAAAGTTGAGGACAGCTCTGGACCAGAGGTCTTCAATGCCAAAATTACTGACCCTAATAAGAAACAAATCTGCATATACTGAATGAGACAATCAAAAAAGCAAGATAAGCACAGGAAGTTAAGAATGTTTTCTCATGGTTTTTTAGATATTTGATGTCTATTCTGACATCAAATTTTTTTTAGAAAGTCAAGTTAATTACAAGCTCATATCAATGTTGTATGCTCTACAGTGCTTGCATTTGGGGAAAACTTCATAATAAGATCTACATACATACAGATTGTTGATAACTAAATAAATTCCTATGTAAAAAAAGCTGTAGGCTCTCCACCCAAACACGATATTCTGCAGGGTCTTCACAGTTTGTGTACTCAGCCTGTGTATTTGCACTGCATATAGGGCCAGATAAAGAGAACAAGAAGTTGAATATTTTTATTACACTGTTTTGAAAATAGTGCTTCCAGAGAACTCCCATTAGTCCATCCTTTGTAAAAGAGATACACCAGGAAACATCTGCATAGCACAGCACCAGTGTTAACAGAAGTCAAAGTTAAATGGAAAGGAACGTGACAAAACCAAAAACAAACAGCTATATATAAAATCTGCAGGGAAGTTCAACTTCTGTTTAAAAGCAAACTTTGAATCCCAGCACACACAAATCAGTTTAAGACAATCAGTTACTTTTGATACTTCCTACTAAAGGAGGCAGTAGAGATGATCCACTTAAAGGAAAGTGTTGACACATTTAAACACAATTGCTTCCTCAAATAACTGGAAACTGTACTACAGATTGCAACCCACCTACAAAGCTGTAGGCCAAAATTGGAAGAAATCATATAATTTCTACAAGATCCAGGGAAAAAGAATTTGAGAAGTAAGCTTGCTATAACCAAGTCTGATTGAGGTCTTGCTAAACAGGAAGAATGCTATCACCCTCAAAATGAAACCGGAATACTAGAACGAAATAAGAAATAGCAAATACCAACTTCACAGCCAACAGAGAAGGGTCTCCCGTGAGCACAGACTTGAAAGTGATGACACTAGTGCAGCAAAAGTTCAAACATGTGACACAAAAAGAAACTGCTGTCACAGGTCAAGAACAAGGTATAAAAGAATGGAAAAAGTGTGGATAGATGCAAAGAAGTATAAAAATATTTCATACTGATGTTTGTAATATTTTGTAAAATTTGAGGTATTTTTCTTTATTTCTTTTTTCTGTTGTGCTCAAGAAAAAACAATTGTTAAGTATTTCATTACCTACTGGTAAAATCAAGTACCACAATAGATCTTAAAACAGAAGAGGTAGAAAAACTTCATAATAATGATGAATTTATTGAGCGTGGGATTTAGCCATTTACCATACTTGTTCTTCTGCTGCATGCAAAAATATTAAATCAGTTGCCCAAGCTAACAAGTCTTTTGAACCCATCAAAATATACCTATTATTTGCTGTCAGGGACTTAGGCAGATGGGAAAAAGAAGGTAATTGCCAACAGGTTTGAATAATAAAGAAAGGTGGCAAAGGGTTAAGGCCAGGATTTTCCAAAATTGTGACTTATTCTGGATGCCTTATTTTAGAGATCTGAGCAACAGAAACATAACACTTTACAAACCCCTGTTATTTAAGTGGTATTGTGTTGAATAGTTAAATATACTATTCAGTTTTCCCTGAAGGTTTATTATGGACCAGATGGAGGTCCCTTCCAACCTCATCCATCCTATAATTCTGTGATTCTTACCCTGTCCAACAACTCACAAGGAAAACAGTCCTGTAAACACCCTGCCAGTTTGAAGCATCCACCTTTTCAGTCTGCAGGTATGTAACACAGCCCTTCTGCAAACTCATTTCCCTTCTGCCAAAGCAGTGGCTGTTCTAAATCTCTGCCAGCTGGTATGAGAGTTTGGAATGAGGTACGCTGGGGGCGGTTTTCCTCGGCAACTTCCCTGGCTGCTTCTGAAGACTGCAGACTTTCTTGATATAGCTCATGTATAAACTCATGGAATTTTTATGAAGAGAACTCTTCTACTTTTATAGAAAATCTGCCCCTTATGAAGAGTTACGATCCCAACTATCAAGAAGGATTAGCAGAGTCAGAAAAAGGCAACCTGTTTTGGCATGTACAAGTGGTGCTTTGCAAACCGTTGTATACAGAGTAGAAAGCCAATAGGTGCATTTTGTCTTTCTAAGAGCCAGTTTCTAAACAAGATTTTTTCCAGGTGGGTTAAACAAGTGACTTTTGTCTTAAAATAAATTTTAATATACTCAAGATGAAAAAAAACTGATGAAATTTCCAAGGTGAAATTTCAAACAATATTGATTTTCTTTTGAGAGATAAAATTATATTTCTAGAAAATGTTTTGTTGTGCATATCTCAGAAGCTGGTGTTTTACAGTATGGCTTCATGAACATTTCTATTGCTCTGTTTTCAATTTTTGCTAATTAAGTATGAGCACAACTTGGTAGTCTGCAGAGATACTAGCCTGAATTTAATTGTTTAAGGGTATTGTTTGTCTGGCCAGTTAAGTCTTTGCCTTTCAGTTCTACTAGGCATTCAAATGAATCGTATTATTTTATTGATCTTTGTTGAAGGGAAATATGACTTAGACCTATCTTAGGCCTATCTACGATTGGGAAAACCTATTCAAAACATAAAAATTCTCTTCTATACAAAATCCACACAGTTGAATACAGAAATAATCATTGTATTTGTAATAGAAAAATCTTAAACTGGATTTCAAAAAAGAAAGAGAAGACATGAGGGGAAGATAATTTTTTACGATTAGTTTCCTACTGCCCATAAGTATGGTCATTTGCCAACGGAGAGCACAGTATAAAAAGACATTATGACATATGTGCTGTTACTGATCAGTGGGCAGCTCAGATGTAAACATGACATGCACCATTTATGGCTTTAATATCAACAACATACCAACCGATCTGCCACTTCATAGACAGTCAGTATAAACTATATAGATTAAAACCGATATTCACAATGTTACTGTATCCAAAGCAAACTCCTAAATGAAAAAAGAATGGGATCTTGACAATCCAGCTTTGTTATTATTACCATAAAGCTGTTACAAATCACTGTGTGACACACTGTGATGTAACAGTATAGCTACTGCAGATAATGTACAGGTAATGTCAGGGAACTGAGGGGGTAGTGAAAGCCGTCATCAGTAATCCAAGTTAGCAGTGATACAGTGACGTAGTGTCTCTTCTTTTTGGTCAGAGGGTTCAATAAAATTATTCTATATTAGTCTAACATAATCAATTTCATATGTGTAGAACGTAACAAGTAAGTCACATGCAGTATTCTGAATCCTTCATCCCAAAAGATTTCAAGCAAGTAGCTGTATTAATCTGAATCTCTCACTAGTTAATACCTGTTGCAGCATAACTTCTAGCAGTCTACTAGAAATAGGCTGCTTTTCTGTTAGAACTCAGTGTCTTGAAAGTTCATTTCTTTAAGCTGCAACACTTCTTACTCAAACTTCATTTTTCTTATTACCACAAGTCTGACCTGCTTAATGTAGTCTGTAGATGCGTTGCCTCTATTGACCTCTAAAATAAACTGAGTAAAAACAACCCTTCCTCCTACTTAGTAGTTAACAAGAGCCTGTCAAATAAATGTGTTGACATCACTAAAATCTCCATATGACATGTCACATCTTTGTAGTGTGAGAGGACAGCAAGCTTTTGTTTTCGGGATAACTGATTCAGTATTTTATATGTTGTTTTCTGGAAACTGCAGACAGTACTTGGAAAAATGTATTGTGTTTTAGAAATCCAGGAAACATCCCTTTTCCCCTATTAACTGCAACTAGCACACAAATGTCAAACCTCCTAGAAAAAAAGTGCACAGTTGAATCCTACTGGATCTACTGTTGAGTCAGAAAGGGTCTGGCAGGGTTTGGGGTTTTTATTTTTGATTTGGAGTTCTGTTTGTTTGGCTTATTCTTGAAGTATCATACTAGTCCAAGTACTCCAGAACAAATTGTTTTAATTATTCTCTCACTGGCCCTTAATTATTCTCTGCAAGAGTATTTCCTATGGAGTTTGAAGTAAGGTAAGCCTTTCTATTGTTAAAAAAAACCAAAAAAAAACAGATGTGAACAGGTTATTGGCAAGATGCATGCATTAATTAACTTTTTAGTCCCATATTGCAATAACCTTGAACACTAGGTAGGCAGTTACACTCTAAATATAGTTCATCTTCATTACTGTTCATGTAAAAAAAAATACTAACTAAGCACTTTGAAATTTAGCTGTATACCATGAAATACAAAGTTGTATGTTTTAATTCCATTTTACTGGGAGATGACATTCTCCTTTTTGATAGTAGTGTTTCCAATTTACAAAAGCAGTTATTACAAATAGAAACTGAAGCAAATGCAAGTATGTCTGCATTGTTTCTTTATTAGATGCCATCAACGTATCTCTACACTGCTTTCCTACATGACCTGGCACAGAACTTTTTCATTTACTAATAATCTTCAATCAAAAAGAGAAAGCAATTACCTACAAAACATGATTATGAAAATGTGGTATTTAGAGCCATAGGGATATTCTAAACAACACTATTCATAGTTTTTATGTAAATCCATAATAGGCTGTATCACAGAAAAACATATCCTTACCTTTTTCTGCTATAGGGTGATGGAATAATTCAGGTTGAAAGGGGCCTCAGGAGCTCTCTATCCCAACCTCCTGAACACAGGACCAGGTATGAGGTCAGAGCAGGTTACTCAAGGTTTTATCTAGTTTCATCTTGAAAATCTCTGGGACGGAGGAGTCAGAACACTTCTGGGAAACTTGCTCCAATGCTTGACTGTTCTAATAGTGAAAAAGATTTTATAATGGGTCTGAACCTCCCTTGTACTAATTTATGCCCACTGCCCGATGTCTTTCCGCCTCCTGCTGTGCTCTGTGAAGAGTCTATCCCAGTTGTCTTGATGACCTTCCCATAGGCACTGGGAGGCAGCTGAAACTTTCTTTTCTGCTGGCTGAACAAGCCCTGTTCCTTCAGTCTTCACTCTTTGGGCGAGCTCTTCAGCCTCCAACCATCTTGATGACCCTCTGCTGAACCCAGTTTGGTTCATCAATATCTTTCTTGTGCTGTTGGGGGGTGGAGGGGTGTGCAAACTCTGCAGTATTCCATGTGTGGCCGAATGAGTGCTGAGTGAGAGATGAGTGCTACTCTACCTAGTAAGTAGTAGAATGGTAGATGCAGCTTTTAATTTCATTTATTACATGTAACGACTGTATCAAAATAGGCATTGATTCTTAGCACATGGTGGCATATATGCTGTAACTGTAAAAGGATCATGATAGTTATGTTCATGCAGAAAATATTTGAATTTTCTACTTGTTCACTGATAATAACCACCCTTGTTTACCCACCAATTGTTATCATTGGATACTAAAGAGTACGGAAAGGATCTGGCATACCCTCAACAAAACCTAGTATTTAGATTTGACACTTGTCAGTATAGGTCTGTATCATATGCCATCTCAAAGCCTTGACAGAATAAGGACTTATGCCCAAGGTCAGTCTTGTCTGGTAAGTTTTTGAATGTGACTCTTGCCCATCGTCTCTTAAAAAGTCATAAGTGCTGCCTTTAATTTCAAGAGAGGGAGGCCCTTGAGGCAGTTGTATTTTTGTGCATCGTAGAAAGTAATGATTCTTAGATGCATTTAGTTTTTAATCCCACAGATGTCTTCTGAGGCTCATGAAAGGTGCTATATGCGTCAATAAAAAATCCTTAGAACATGCGGCCATGCATCTCCTCTAAATCACTGACATCAGAGGTTATAGAGCTCTTCGATTCTTCATGGAAAAATGACCTGCCTTGGGGCAGCTGTTTGAGAGGTCTGAGGCAGTCACTTCAAGTCTTTCTCCTTAACGACTTATCTAACTTCCTATACACATATTGATTCAAACACAGACATGTACTCAGGTTCACACAAGTGTATCTGCCAGTGTGGAAACAGGCATTCTGGTATGCCATCTGGCTTACCTTTAGATTAACACAGGGAAGCACACGGTTTTTTAGAAGCAAGGCAAATACAATTGAGGCTGTTACTGTTGGTTTTTTGTAGCATAATGATCCATCAACCCTTTTTCTACCTTCAGTTTCCCTCCCAGTTGTCATCAGTTTTGCTACCAATTTTCCCAGATGTTTGATCTCTCATTTGTGATGCCATAAGAATGCAGGGGACAGAATGCTTTTTAAAATCAGATGATTACAAGCATCACAGTCAAAGTTCATCTGAAAAAGTGCTGTAAACCAATATCCTTGTCAGCAAACTCACTCCCAGCACCCTAACACCATCCTTTTGGTCATGCCACCTGTAAAAGCATGCAATAACTCAATTTTTACTTTGACAAAAAGCCATACAGATCCACATCACAATGTTGGTGTTGTTCAGCCTAGCTTTAGCTGTTGTCAGCTTCCGAGATGCCTTGAGGCTGCACTTTTACACTGTGATGCCAGCCCAGAATATAAAAACACAAAACCACATTTAAACCATCCAAGTCCTGTCCTTCTCATGTAAAAAAACTTTGGTTCTGTCATGTTTGCAATTCTTAGAACAGAAAGGCCCAGCATCTATTTTGGTGTGTGAGAAATTTTTAGTCAATGCTTTCATGTTTTCTGGGGAAAAACCACAAATGTATATAATGAGTACTGTACCATAAGAGGAAAACTGGAGAACTGATAGTAAAATATACTATGTTTTATCTCCATATGTATTCATTAATAATAAAAAGATATTAAACAACACAATGATCACATTTGCAAGTGATAGCAAATTTCAGGGAGAGAGGAATAACATGAAACCTCCAGAAAGCACAGATTACTGCATATAACCTACAGTATTCTGAGGCAAAGCCTAGTAATGCTAGATTGCCAAGGGAAGAGGGAAATACAGCCTGCTGAAAGAGAAACAGAAGAACAGAAGCCAACACGTTTAATCTGATTATTTAGCATAAAATGGTCAAAAAATCCAGTTACAGACTAGGCCAGGGTTGTGATGGAAAAAGCATCTCTTGATTTAGTGGAGATTATGCTGTCTGAATTTTTTTTCAGAACTTCATCAATAGCCTTATTTGATCCAGTCCCATATCTCTCAATCTTGAACGTGCACATCACTGTGACTTGTGCCATCCCAAACATCAACGATGTGAGAGGATTTTCTGCAGGTGTGACAGAGTTTCTGTCTTATAGGCTGTACGCAAGCAGTCCTTAAGACAAAAGCTTTAATTCCATTTTAAGTTTCCACCTTAGTTTTGGGTGTTTGAGTGAGATGCAGATAGTCTATCCTGCACGTCTGGAAGACAGCAACTCTACAGTACTGCATGGGTCAGCAGGAATTTCTGGTAATTCTGTGGTAAGATCAGGTAGCACCATTTTCCTCCAGGGTCCATTGTTAAACTGTGGAAATAGATGCAGAACAGAAATACATCCATATATGTGTGCTGATGAGGTTTGACAATGGAAGGTAGCCCTTTTCTCGTTGATTAAGGAAAATACTTGCAGCTGCATATGTTAACAGTAGGAATTCATGAGATAGCAGAGAGCACACTGTTGTAATAAATTAAGTCATATTGCAAATATACTACCAGAGAGCTGCTCTAGAAGAAATTAAGCCTAGCAAGCCTCCTGGAATTAAACTTCTGCTGAAATAAATTGGTAATATCTAACTAATATAGTTTACATATGTCACAAACGAGAGAGATACTCTTGGTTGATTTTGTCAATTTAAAAGGCTGTTTATATCAAATCATTTTGAGGTCTCAATTTTAACATCAGTTGTCATAAGGCACTTTTACTTTGCTTTAGAACACACTTTCAAGTGCTCCATACAGTTGGAGTGACAGTGTTTGGCATTTTGGCTTACTGAGTTTCCTAAATTCAGTTACTGGTAATACCTCTTGTTAGCGAGTAGCTGATGGCTTTACACTTTCTTGATACAGTGAACGTTAAGGAATACTAGATGCTATTAGCATTTTTATGTAAAATACAATTGACTTTAAAGAACAAAGTCTGTAAATGTGGTGTTAATGTGGAATTAATGATTACGGGAAAAATATACCCACTAAGTTCCGCTGCTCTAAATTACAAGATTCAGCTAACCACTGAAACATACACAACAGCCTCTGACATGTGATTGCCTCCTAATTACTCTTAGTGGATTTTTAATTTTTTTTTTAATGCTTTATTTCTTAACTTTATGCTTCGTGTTAGTGAAATTGTTATGGGAGAAACCAGTGGGAAAATAAAAGCTGTTTGCCTCTCCTCACTTAATAACTCCTTCTTGCTGATCCATTTTGGTATTTTTTTCCCCTCTGAAATTGCTTTCTGTATGCTGGAACACACCTCATTGTTTTTCTGCCTGACACAGTCTAATCATTCTGGCTTGCAGACCTCTCACATAATAACAAGTACTTGCCACTGAAAAGGCATTACTGTGTTACTAGGACATATAGTCCTCTTCAAAATAACACGTTTTATCCTCAAAAGGAAGCAATGCAGAAATGCTAAAAATCTGTTGTGTGATTCACATCATTTATATATTAGGATCTTTAATCACAATCTTTTCACAGATTTGGAGAAGCTCAGGAGGCTTTAATAAAGAGGTGAAAATTACTCTGCCAATGATATTACACCACTGTAAGAATTATTTTCTTTTTGCAGCAACATGCAAAATTACTGTTGCCTTTCCTCTAACGGTGTTTGGGTCAGTGTGGGCTCCTGTGTCGGAAGCTGTTCAGAGGCACACGGGTACAAAGGATTTTAGGCTCTTCACTATTAAGAGCATTCCCTATCAGAGCCAAAATGTGGTAGAGTCACAGCAGCCCTGTTAGTTTTTTGCCCTTTGCAGCAGGTGTGTAATGGCCTCGCTCCTCCACCACAGAGAGTGAGTAAAAGAGGCTTCTGCAATCCTGCAGAAACACTCCTCATACCAAACATGCTGCATTGCCAGCGTGTAGTAGCTCATTAAGCTAGATGCACAAATCCACTTTTGCAAGACCGAGAACTAGACCGCAACAGAGCTGCATCCTTAGCTATACGTCCTAATAGAAACTCTGCGAGGGCTTTATTGCAGGAGATGGCCTCTGGAAAACCAAACTGCAAGCTCGGTGCCTGGCTCTATTTGGGCAGGACAAAGAAGTATATATTTAGTACAAACAGGGTATTGGAATTCTGAGTATATGGGAACTAATAATTTTACTTCTTGCTACAATGATATGTAAGGATAAGCTTTGCTTTGTGTCGCTGTTTTTATAGCCGTCCAGAACTGTTTGGAGACATTATTCACACGTGATACGAATGTATGGCAGAAATATAGGTAAGTAAAGAGGGAATGAGGCAAAACTAACAAGTCTGCCCTAGTCTTTGCTAATTTTAATTAGTATTTATCAACTGCTACTGATACTCAGCCCAGCCTAGGTTTGCGAATTAGCTCTTAACACCCACAGAGAGCTTTGCAGTGCAGAACACAGCCCAGGTGAGTCTCTTAGAAGGAGGGATGTGGGTTTGAAGGACAGAATTCAGAGATTTTTCAAACCATGGGACATGGTTTGCGTGGCACCTGAAGCTGTTACCATGCAAAGGGGCTCTGCCTCGTGGGAACGGGACACATGAGAAATGCTGCATGGGCCCTCCCAGGGGGGCTGTGAGACACAGATCTGAAACCATTTCAGCCCAAGGATTAAAAAGCATGCTTGGAAAAAGGAAAAGAAAAAGAAATAATAGATTCTTTGTTGAAGGCTGTTTAAAATACTCTGTCAGCAGTGTAAAATGATGTAAAATGGATCAGAGCTGCAATCTCAATGTTTAATGAGACAATCTGAAATGGGAAGATCTCGGGCACCTATCCAGGTCAGTGCAAAATGGTCCTTATATTACATTCTCCTTAGCAAACTTTAAAGTATTGAAATAGATCTTCCATTTCCCTGTAAAAGAGACAGAACTGAAGTTATAGTTTCTTTCTTTAACTGCAAACTAAATTCTGTGTGTGTGTGCACAGTTGTCCTGTCATTCCTATAAAGAATTCAGTGCTGAATTCCATAGCATGATTAAAGTCTTTCCTTACTTTTTTTTTATTATTTTTTTTAGCTCAAGGCATTCTTATTTTATTCTCTATTTTCCTGACTTTCCTCAAAGCTGGTTTTGATAATTTTTCCTATATCGGTTACCCCTAGGCTGAACATACATTTCCCACCTCTTCAGTTTAGCAGGAGAATATGAAGACAACTGTGGAAATTCCCGTGTTGTGCTATGTAACCCACACAGTTCCATTAATAGCCTAACTAATATAAATAGTTCCATTCTGAGTTTGAGACAGTCTCCTGAATTGCTTGTTTTTAAAGCAAACAAATGTAATATAAAAACTTTTTTAGAAAATTCCTTAGTCAGGGAATGATATGGTCCACCAGCATAGTTATTAGGTCTGGTCCATTCTTTTTCAGTCCTGTCAAAAACCTATTAGGAGTTTCAGTTGGTTCTCCCCAGCCCATAAATCTTTCCAGAAATCTCTTATTTCTTAATTATGTAGCATAGACTGTCGGTTTGCAGATGTTGTACATAATCTAAAATGTCAGGGATACACAGTTGCACGTGATTATTTGTGCTACTGAAGCTGTGCTGCAAAACTGTACGCCTCAGACTTGCTCTCTTGGCTAGTTTACGGTACAGCTCTCATCATTTACATACAGTTGTGAAAGCATTTTCGAGTGGAGACAAATAAGCTTCCTATGTATTCAACAACTATGGATTATATTTTGCTCTGGTTTATCAGCCTTAAAAGTAAAGGTAACAAGATACTTCCCATACTTCCTGTTATTTTCAGGTATTTGGGGTAGATTTCAGTATCTCACGTGTCTCCTCCCACAGGTACAAAATCAAGTCTGTGACTTTATGCAGCTACAGATAAGAAATAATTCAATTCCTAATAAGCAAAAGCAATCTATCTAAAAGATTGGGATTTTTCTAACAAAAATATCACTGTAAAATTTGCAGCAATAATACACAATAGGTATTTTTTCTGTGTCTTTGACACAGGTTCTAAGAACCTCTTCAGAATTCTTTTCAGGACTTGTTCAAAAAACAACATGCTATTGTATTTGCTGTACAATATATAAAACCCCTTTATGCTCTCTGTGACTCTTTCATCATTAACCAGAGAGCAGATTGTCTCAATAATTAATTTGGCCTGACCATTGTCCATGTTTACATGCCAAAGCCAATGCCTCTCCATTCTATTTCAGTGAGTAACCAATACCTAGCAAGAACACAACCCTGAGCAGAAAAAAAATCTCAAAAGAAATTAATGCAATATTTCTGTCTCATCAGCACACTTCGGTGTGGGGTGAGGTGACTTTAGCAGAAGGCTTTTTGGGCAGACAGTATTTGATTTACTAGAAAATAATGCAATGGACCAGAACAGATTAGGCTGCAACTGTTAAGCTACTTATACTTTATTCTTAAAATAAGGTACTCAAACAGTTTTACATAACTTTTCTTTGACTGGTGTATATTTGCCTAATTTGTATTTCAGAAAAACTTGTAAATAAATCCATCTGGGTAAACATCTCCCATTATGAAAAACACATGTTCAGTCATTTTTTTAGTCAAATGGAAGAATGTCATGCAGGCTTGTCAGGCTGAGTACGTGCCCTCGTAGATGGCTGATGCCAACAGGAAACGCAGTTGTGTAAACACCCTCATTTACAGTCAGCCTGAACTGTGAGAGAGCAGAAGCTCAAAAGTTTTGTGTGTTTTCATCAATTATTCAATTGATTCTGGTAGATAACTGACTACCTTGAGTATAGCTGTAATGGTTCTGAGATGTATTTTCACTGTCTTATGATCAGGACCATGAAAGTAAAGTAGGTATTATTTCATGCCTGTATTTAAAAAAAGAGTAAAATCTACTTTTGTCTTAAACTTGTAACACAGCATCTCCAAAGTTAGAAGATATTTGTTTCCTTTGAGAAATGTACCTCTCTGCAGGACTAATAGTCTGTACAAGTCATGTGTGTACTAAAATACTGTGTATAATTTATGTGTATCTGTAAAAAAAACCCAAACCAACACAAGCATTGTTACACAAGGTCAGTGAGGCATTGGTAGCTGATTGCATGAGTAATGAGGGAATTTTCTAAAATGCCACAATTCTAGTTCCATTATGAGATAGGATGGAGTTTAATTTGCTTTGAAAAGCTATGAATCAAATTATTAAAATTTCTACTGATCTCTTTTCTAAAAAAAAATTTTAAAATTAAAATATGAGGCCTCTTTGGCTCGAACTCCAGAATATATTTTGGGAGGTCTTAAGTCATTTCTTCTCTGATCTGAATCTATAAAGCCCTTACATGCTCATAAACTTGTGGGAACCAGTGAAACTTGTGGACACCACTATCTCATTAGAATTTATGAGTATCTAAGACTTTCACTAAGATGCTAGAGACAGGATAATTTCTTAAAATTACTTCAGAGGAAATAATGTGACACTGGAAGAAGAGTCGTCTTTCGTATCGCTTGTGTGCACTTAATATTATCCTTGAACTTTCCTCTAAAGATTCAGATGTGTTGCCATAAATCTGTTAAGAATAAACACATTTGCAGATGTGCAGACATATAATTATAGGAAGTACAAACAAGACCCCTGTGTAAAGCATAGCACAACACAGAATCAGGGAGGTTTATGAGTTAAGTAGTTTAGAAGATTTTTTTTTTCTGTAGCTTATGAAGGAGATTTGGTTTGCTTTAGGAAAGTACATACGATAATAATGCATGCACTTAGTGCAGAAAGAGATGGAAACAAAGAAATTATTTGGCTTTTAGACAATGTTCTTTGTATAATAAGCCACCTAGAATAAGATATTTCACCAAGATATTTCTTTAAAAATATTTTGGGAGGCAATCTGATTTATGTTTTATGTATGAGTCATCCAGACCTGTTGTGCTTCGTGATTTTTGTCCCCGTTCCATTGCTGTTGCAGCAAACAGATCTCAATGATCAAAAACTTTTGGAGAAATCTGTACAAGCCACTAGATGCAATTGTTAAAGGCAACTTTCATGTGCTTTGTAGGATTTCACCATTCATGTTGTGACTAAATCGAATTTATTTGTAGTCCATTGTATAAGTTGGATATAGTGATGTTATCTGCAGAGAAACACTCTGGTGATACAGAACCATCATGTACTGAAGGAGAAAAATAACCAAGAGCAAATGCTGGATTCAGAGTCTGTGTAGTTTTGCTTCTGAATGAAGCAGAGCACACTTTTTGAAAACTTGTCATCACATTCATTTTGATTTGTGCTCCTCTTTTCGGAGAACACAAACTGCCTCCTTTGCTTATCACAGCTGAGACACGATACTGGTCTGTGCTGCCAGATTCTCCAACCGCTGAACAGTGTGAAGGTGCTACAGAGATATTTCATTTCTAGCATGGAAAAGCAAGATGCACAAGGCAGACCATGTGTATTGAAATTCTGCTCTGCTGATGCTTTGCTGGTTGATGTAGGGATTATTGCATTTGCCTGACAGGGAACAATTTGAGAAAATCCATAAGCATATCCATCACTGAGAGGGATTTTGAAGATGATGAAGATCTTTCTTATCTGAAGTGCCAGTGATTGTTAAACTGCATCACTTATTTTTAGCTGATTCCAAGTGTGGGCCCTTTTTGAAGACCAAGTGGAAAGAGATTGACATTCTTAAGGAAAAAAAAAAACCCTCATGTACTGTATCTCCTGTCGTTCTTGCTCTGTAGAAGGTTTTTGAGTTGTTGCAAATTGTTGGGGTTTTTTTCACTGAGATGCAGTTTAAATATATATTATCTGTTTGAGAACTTAGAGCTGGAGATGGAAACCCAAATTCAAGTGCATTAACAGTTGGAATATAATGCTATATATTCCAGTTTGTGGAACTATCGCTGCAGTGTGTGAATGACAGTCAAGCCCTATTATAAATTTAACTCATTACTGTCTTATCCGCTGTATTAATAAAACCCAATTGATAGGTCTCGAGATTTTTCACAATCCCCTAAATTCCATGAATTTCTACTGCTTTTTCAGAACTTGCAGGAAACCGAGAATTAATTAGTTAGAAATTTCTGTTCTGACTTGTGCTAAGGTTCGCAGGTGGCTGGGGAGGGCAGTGAATAAAGGTGCTTTGAAAAGCCACAGTAAAAAACTGCCTTTTACTCTGCTGCTTGCCTAAGAAATGTCATTCGTATCCTCTGCGTGCTTGAACAGCAGTGTATAAATATTGCATGCTTGATTTTAAGTCAGGTAAATTCATGGTGGAAAGGTAGCATTTTAACATAAGAGAAGGCAACACTGTGGTCAGAAGAGCTGGTGTAACAGCCCTGGAAGTCAACGACTGAGAAAGGATGGCCTCCTTTTATGTGGGATGGATTTTTCTGAGAGGAATATGGCCGTGTGCTCTCTTTAATAAGAGCTTAGAGATTTTTTGGAAAAGACCTTGGTTTGAGATCAGCTTTTAAACTTGAGCTCCAAAATTTGGCAGAGGCAGAAATGTTGCCATGGCAACCCATTATCTACCACTGTATTACTGAACCTCCTGCCAGTTCATCCACAGTTGAATGCTGAAGGCAACCTTAGAGGGTATTATATGTTCTGTCCTGAAACAGTTCAGCAGGCCCTTCCAAAAATAGGTTGTGACTTAAAAATACATACAGCTGTCGGGGAGGGAGGAAGAAAGAAAGAAAGAAAAAGGGAAAAAAATTTTCCTTTTATCAAGGTGAATGAATGCACTCTGTCTTGGTAGTGAGTTTTCATCATCTCCGTTAAACTATTGGGTGTTGTATAGTGAGCAGAGGCGGTTCAGAGACATTTTAAGTTAGAAGGATGATTACTTATTTTTTTCTAGAATAGCCTCCAAACCGAGGATGCTGTCATCTTCATTTCTGCTGCATTGAGAGGAGTGATCTGCTGGAGTCTGGGAGGTGTTGTCCTTAAGGAAGCGCAGTCAAGATCGGAATCCAGTTACAGTACGGTTGTCCTCACACCAGGTACCGCAGATCTTCAGTTCAGAGTAAAAGGAGGCCTTTAGTGTGGCTTCAGAGAAAGCAGGCTGATCTACAGCCTGCCTTCCCAGGTCTTCCTATGGCTGAGATCAACCCCATCTTATGACTCAGAGGGGATTATTTGTTCAGCACTGAGAAATAATAGCAGAAGTAGTCCCACTAGTCTGAAAGTAGCAGAGGCTCCAGGGTAACACAATGATCGTGGCCCAGCGGCCCGTGCTAGCTCACAGCAGGGCAGCGCCCAGCAGATCCACCTCAGAGCCGTGCTCACGGCTCAGGGTGCCGCGCTGCAGTGGGAGACACAGTGTGTGTTACGTGCCTTGGGGGTCACAGGTTGGCCACCTCTTTACTGCTGCTTCTGTGGTATGTTTACAGAACCCCTGTACCCTCAGTCCACACAGTGTTTAACATCTACAGCCCCCAGTATCATCTGTTCTTTCCTACATTTTTTCAGAAATAAGCATAATGCTGGTCACCAAAAAAACCTAAAATATATGGAATTGGCTTGTGCTCATAACCTCAGGTTTCCATATATCAAGGACTGTTTTCTGTATGCATGTTTGTGATAGCTCTGTAAATATTTCTATCTGTTTTGGCATTCTGCTTCCCAGACTTCTACGTGAAGCGGTTGTTAGCCCAAATACCTTACTGCTCTGCACCTCTCTGCGATTGCTTCCTCAACTGTTGTTGTTTTGAAATACTTGTACTGTGATACACTTGTCAAAATGCACACAGAAAATAAGCCCCAACTAGAAACGCATGTCAAATAATGCAAAACTGACAGTTTCAGTCAAATTAATGGTGACTGATACGATTTGCCACAAGCATCAAAGCTTCTAATAACATTTTCTTGCTGGCAGCAAGAAAAAACAACTTCTTTTTAGCTTGGATGGGGCTTTTTCCCCACTCAGTGGTATGAAATGAAGAAGGTTTGATTCATATTTACACAAATTCTTTTGTTATATATCTCATGACCTAGTTAATACTGGCACCATTCAGTAAAATACCACACCTGTCATGACATTAAGCTTTTTATGGTTCATCCATAATACAAGATTAAAAGAGAAGTCACTTGGGTTACCAGTAAGGTTCTACCTGTTTTTTTGATTATTTGACTTCTCTCTGCTACATCTAACAAGCTGAAATAGCTACATATATATAATGTATCTTATATAAAGAATATATTAATGTATATATAATATTACATAATATTTACTTTTATATATATGTTTCTATATCTACAAAAAAGTCAATATTTTAAAATAATTTTGTGGGTGATGTGCATGTGGAGGAGTAGTTTTACGAATTTATGTTTCAAACCTAGCACAAGATTACTGCTTATGGCTGAGAGTGCTGTGTTATGTATTTGAAGCAGAAGAGGTACCAAGCCTGTGGATTACTGGAGGGATTTCAGTTTGATTACAGGTGCCCTTTAATGAAACTGAAACACAACATTGACTTTTGATGTAAAGGTGCTGCAGTAGTAGGAGGGATAGGAAATTTCAGTGGATTTCAGACTTTTAAACACATTAATTCCACCTGAATTTCATTCTCAATTTACTTCTGCTACTTGGAAGCTCAAAATGTGAGTGATGAGCACTTGTAGTCAAAATTGGAGTATTTTCTCTGAGTTACTGAAGAGCAGATGTGCTCAATGCAGTCTTAGTTTTATATCCTTCAATCTGCAGGAAACACAGAATCTGAAAAAAAAAAATATTTAATTTTATTTATTTTTATTTTTCCCCTGAAATCATGTTCTGGAAGATACCATGAAAATAGAATTTTATACATCTCTAAGGTATAGAGCTATACCTTAGCTCTACTTAAACAGTGCCAAGCAGAGGAGTTAAGTCTTTTTTGTCACTGCAGGATTTTGAGCTTGCCGAAAGCTAAAGTGGCCTGAAAGCTGCTCTGGATTTGACAAACCGCTGTGGGGTCCCAGCGGTTTGAGGAACACAGCTACCATCCTGTAACATCCCTGCTGCAAGTGAGGGGCTCAAGAGCAGCTGATTCAGAGCAGCTTACCTAGTATCAAGGGAATCTCCAGCTGACCCAGTAAGGCTTCTTACACGAAATATCGCAGCCAAAATAGAAGCCAAGGCCTGGCATGTTATAAATCACACTGCTTAGATCAGCCTGCCTTTCAGGTTTTTCCCATTTTACTTTTTTTTTAACAATTTTAAAAATTGGCTGTTGACTACATAGCTGAAGTGGCTCACCCAGCAACTACAAGGTACCCTATCATAAATTTTGTTTGTGCTTGTTAGGAAACTGGTTGTATGGATCTTCACTGCTTCCCTGGGATCTAAAGGAGAGTGACAATCCTTAGTAAGCTTGTCTTCTTTTAGCAGAGAGGTCTTTTGTATTAGTGAGGAGTACGCTATAGAATAATACATGGAAAAACAGACGGACTTACTGTCCCCTGGGAGCTGACACAAGCCTGCCAAATTCAGCAGCTTTCATTATAAATTGAATGCATCTATGGTAAAGTATAATATAAAGCACATTATCTGTTTTATCCTTTAAAGTTCACTATTTAAGATTCTATAGCAGTTTCAGTAGCTCTCACCTATACCCAAGTGTGCAGCATGTCCTGTTTTGTCTGGGAGATTCATAACTGTACATCTCAGTGGTGGACAAAGAGCAAAGATCTTTCTCTCCGCCTTGGCGATGAGCAGTGCAACTTTCAAATGCTGTCTCCTGTGTTAGATGGTGTCCTCCACACAAGCACACTCCATTTCCACGTAATCATGAAAGCAGTGCTGAACTCTGGTGTTCTGTGGGCCCAGGCAGATGAGTAGACACAGAAAAAGTCATCAGCTGCTCAGAGGCTGAGGTTGCTTGGCACAGCACAAAAGCCACGTGAAAGGTGGCCTGAGCGTGCTCTGCTAAGCCAGGATTGCTATAGGCGCTATCTTGGCATGCAGTTATGTTGGTGACTCCAAGAGCTGGGGAAGCTTACTGAAAGGCAATAATTACTTCTCACTGTGCACTGAGGCTGTCTGGGTCTCCTTTTTGCCTTCAAACTCAGTCTGTTCCCACCCCTCTCTATACATCCTCATCTTTGGAGCAACAAATTTTGCTATTTGGCTGCTGAGGGGCTGAGCCAACTCTGAGACAGTGAGGATTTCCAGGTGGGATAGCAGTGTTTGGAGGAGAGCAAGGCTGAGAAAAATGTTCCTCTTGCACACTAGGGCGGGTGGAATATGTCTCGGTATAATATTGACATTTCATTCTTTGAATAAATTCATGTTTTAAGCCCAAGAATATTTCAATTATTTTTGCAGTTCTCGCATTTGTTCAGTACCTTTAAGGAGAGCTCCTACTAACGACAGGAGGTGATCTGGGTTTCATAAAGATTCCTGCTGGGGTATCTATATTTCTTGAAATTGTAATAAATTTCAATAGTTAGCATCTGATAACTAACTTTGCCAGATTTGTAATGATGCTACTACTAGTTAAGATGTTTTCCTGTCTTCAAAAATTAAAAACATTTCAATATTTAAAATAATTATACTGTTCATTTTAAGGCATATGTTACTGTATATGTTTGTAGTTCCATTTTTCTGAATGTGTAAGATTTTTCTTGCATATATTGGTATTTCATTCTGAACCTGGGGAGGATTAACATTTATAGTCACTGTTTGAATTAATTTTGGCACTGATTGTTAAGCCTTCTCCTCTGGGGATAAATGAAGGAATCCCAAGGAGGTAAAAATGGAAACAAAGGCAGGAGAAGAAAGAAAGGAAGGTGGTGGCAACAATAGCACACCTTTTTTTAGATCATAGATTTAGTACAGAGGAGACTGTGTGTTATGAATCCTTTGTATACTCTGAATATGTTTTAAGTGGTAGAAATACCGTATTTTCCCATTCACAAAGTGAATTTTGAGCCATGAAATTCAGCCAATAAGAAAACCCTGAATTAATTGCTCCAACTACAGTTGTATCTGATGTTACTATAATGTTAAAGGATTGAGCATCTCTCAAACCCCATGAATCTTCAAAAGCAAACTGAAAGGTTTTCCTCACCATCAGAAAACTGGTGGTGCCTTTGCGAGATCTTAGATTTATTCTTTTTAATTTTATTTTGTTTTAGAATCTCCCATTTCTGTGACTTGCTATCAAAATCTTCTGTTTATGTGTTTGAAGGGTAGGATTTTTCTTCCTAAATGAACAATATTTAACAAGCTCGGAAAGGAAAAGAAAAAAAAAGCTTCCTTAATGGTGAACTGGGAAACACTGAATGAACTGGGTTTTTTTTTTCCCCTGGCCCCAGTATTTTGTCAGCTGTTGAATTCTGGTCAGTAGTAGTAACCGTATGTTAACATGTCAGATCTGACAATGATGCTATCTTACCGCCAGATTATGCTTAGCGATAAATACCACCAGTATGCTTAGCGATTTGTGTAATAAATATTTCCACCATATTTTTCAAGTAACCTGACACAGGATTGCTACTCTGAAGAGTAGTATTTAATTCACTGGGGAATTTTCCCTTCTCACATCCTTCCAGAACGGAATTAAAATTTAAAACATGTACATTTAGCAAAAATATTTTGATGTCAACATGTCACTCAATATTCCTTGTCTGTTAACCATGAAATAATTTTTCCAAGTCACATCACTAGATAAAAAGGAAAATCTAATAGATAGCCTTTAGCATTTGAAAAACAGATTTCAGTTTTATTTTTGCAAGCCATGTAAAATGAATAAGTTCCATTTTCAGCAACTACATTTATATTCTGACAGGCAGAAAAGCTGTAGGTTTGTGGGTGGTTTGTTTTTTTTTTTCAAAATGCTGCCTGTTCAATCAAAGGAACTCATTACTGAAGTTGATAAAGAGTGGGTATTAATACTAAGCGTGTCCATTTCATATTAAACGTATTATTCTGGCAGAAGAATATTTTCATCTCCAGATCACAGCAGAAGTAATTAAAATTCAAGGCATTAATTATACTTTAATTAAACCGAACCATATTTCATAGGATTGTTTTGGCAGGACGACAACGAAGTCTGTCTCCTCGACAGCTAGTGAGGTGGCTACAACAAAATATAAAATTCACTGAAACCAAGTAGAATTGTTCCAGACAATTAAGTGCATCTGTGAAAGAATATATACAGTATGTAAGCAGAGGGAAAAGATATGGCAGTGTTTTAAAGTTCTTCAGACACATGCAGCCACTGCTTAAAATCAGAAATTGTGAATTTTTTTCTTATTTCTCTCCATGCAGTCTTAAGAAGACCATGCGTTTTGGTTGGACTGTGCTAACATGTTAGCCATTAATGATGAATCCATTGATATGTAGTTCAGATTTCTCTAAACGACATGGCTCAAAGCGCTGCTGCTCTGCATGAGAAAATATGTTTAAAACCAGAGAATGTGCTAAAACTTATGGCACCCAACGCTTTGAAATTCCATGGAAACGTATGTTATTCTTTGTGTTCATTGCTTTCCTTTTAAATGTTTTTGGATTCAAAAGTGAATGTGATCTATAAATTTTGTGATTAGAATTTAAACGTTAAGTTTCTTCATAGCCTTAATTACTTTTTTCTTTAATTTTATTTCCAGAATGTAACCAAGTGTTAACTGCAAAGCTTTCTTATTACTGTAGGCCAGGTTGCACAGCAAGCAGACATCGATTTACTTAAGTATACTACTGTGACACAGAGGATTGGAACAGCAGCTTCATGCTTCCTGAGTCACTTCCCATCTCCATGTAGACTAAAGTCTACGCTTTAGTGAACAAATTATATAAATATATGCAGTGGCTCTTGGGATTTGCAGTCTCTTTGATTAGTTTTGGTCTTTGTTTAAAAAAAAAACAAACAAACCATCAAACCTCAAAACCTATAAACAAAAAGACTGGGAAATATAAGCCTTTTTTTACTATGAGAAGCTCTTTCCTTTCACAGTGATGGTGGCTGGAATACCAGGAATAGTGTGGGCACAGTGAGCATCGATGGATACAGGCTGCTGAGAGCATTCAGCCCGTAGTGCAGCACTTAACATCTCTTCCACAGGCTTAATTAATTGTAGATGAGACTTCGGAACTGGTAGATATCTGAGTTCTATCTTTACTGAAATTAGTGAAGTCAATAATTAATACTCATGGGACTACTTAAGAGGAATGTCTTTCTCTTGCATGGTAAAGAAATCAGATGATGCCAAGGGCAATGTTAGAAGGGACAGGTTATGCAAAGCTGTGTGAAGCGCTGATGTACGCAAAGTTTGAAAATCTGAGTTCAAGAATGTTTTATATTTGTTTGGTTTGTCCCTATTGGAGGTAGCATGGGGCTATTATGGTATGTCTAGCACATTGCTTAGTTAGCTGTGTCTGCTCTGTGGTGACAGTGAAGTTACTGAGCTGTTTGTTCTAAATGACTTTGTCAGTCGCGTGGGTGATGCTTTCGGTACGTTCACTTTTCATGGGGAATGGAACTGGGGTACTGCCAGAGGTATGTCTTAACAGATTGGCATGGATATTTTGGAAATATATATAAAACAATTTTAAGGTGTATCGGCCGCATATGCAGCCTGATACAACTGTATGTAACAGTGTAAATTACATCTGAACTTTAGTCTTTAGTGCATGAGCAGGGTGGTACGAATGCGATCCGTATTGGGGATCTCCTGTAGTTGCATTTGGATAAATACTGTCCGTAAGTCATGCTAGGAAAAAGACATGTGGCTTAGCAGAGCCTTTGGCAGAGCTCAGTGAACACTTCCTGTTCTTAAAACTTCCAAGAAATTTCTAATTAACATTTGTGTACAAGTTCATTATAACACTTGCATAGTGTATGACAATGGATAATGTGTGACAACAGATGCAGAGGGAGTTGAACACTGATGCTCAGTAATATGAAAGATTTTATATAATTTCTTTGTAGTTTTTCCTAATAGTCACAGTTATTTCCCAAGTTTCTCATACCTGAAGGAGCTTAATGAGTTAGTCTTATTCTGTTCAATGAAACTGAGCTTTTTAAGTAATGTTTGCATGAATGCTTGTCTTGGGAGTATTATGAAGGTTCCAAAAATGTGTATTTTATTAAGTAATCATAAGGCAAATGTGGAAAAGGTCCGTCTCCTCTCCAAAATAAGCACTGTGACTGCTGAAAGCCTCACTTTTTTCCTTTGTCCATTTGATGTGCTGGATTGTGCATCGATCTAGCTACAGAAAGGTTAGTGGCGCTTACCCCAGAGCAGTTTGTAATCTGATGGTGATAACATCTAATGATTATAAACAGTCCTTCCCCAGGACTGATGGCTTTGCATCAGGCTAAGAGCAGCATAGAACAGGTCATCACACCTGGGGGGAATGCTTTAACTGCTTAGTTTTGTATGAAAAGCAGGCACAAATACTGCTTTTCCTATTCTGGTCTGGTTTTTAATGAGAAAGTTTCTGGGCACTGTACCTGCAAACACAGATATTTTGCCTGGTGTGTTCTGAGTAACAGATTCTTCCTTCCTGGAAGATGAATTAAAAACCACCAAATATGAAAGTCCTGGTGTCCTTAATTTATAATCAGAGCTACTCAGCTGTTCCAAAATACTAGCATTCTGTACAAAGCAGTATTTTAAATTTGTAGGCAACTTCAGTTTTAAAACAATAAGTGGACTACACGTAATTTTTCCTTGTTCTTCCTAAAGAATCACTGCATAAAATGAACTCTCTCCAGTATGAAAATTCGAGAGGGAGGGGATTCATTTGTGTTGATAGCTATACTTGTCTTTTTTCCCCCCTCCTTTTCTGGTGATATTTTTGCACTAATCCCTGTTCTGTTTGTAGAAAGCAAGCATCACAACTTCAAGAACATATGCATAGGAGTACCTTTTTAAGTGCAACCTATTGTTATATTTGATTAAACATTCAGGGAAAGTTCTCATAAGCTGAAATATTACTAGAGAGAAAATCAAAATACACAGGCTAATTGAATAGTTAGATTTTAAGAGTTTTGTGTAAAGCTTTTTAATCATGAAGACTAATTAGAGGGCTGAACATTGAAGTATAATATTTTGTGGCTTAGTATACTACTTCTTACTGATATTCTTTCATACACTGTTTATTTGATGGAGGTAGCTCCATGTTTGTCCATGTCTTTCAACAAATGTTTTCTTTGATACTTTCTCTTGCACAATGGAAACAAACTTTTTGTATCAGTTTAGCTATAGACAAGTTTTTCTGGTCATAGTTTTTCCCTTCAAGATCTTAAGTCTCCTGTTTAACTCATACACAGAATACAAAACTTTCCATGAAAGAAAATGCTGAAGGTTACTCTTCAAGGCTACATGAAATACTGAACTAAGGGTTAAAGGGGAATTCACAAAAAAGAAATGCAGAGAGAGATGTAAGATGTTCAGCCACGTGAGAATAGATAAAAGGCTATTTTAGAGTGAAAGCCTTTCCAATACGTGCGCGTGTGAGAGTATATTAGCAGGACTCCAATGCCTCTTTGGATATGACTCAGAAAGCTGTTTCTATTTAATTAGACAGGAAAATTGTGACACAGTCATGGTATGTGCCTTAGAATAACAAGTATTTTCAGCAAATTGCATTGAATGTTAGAGCTGTGGCAGAAGGAAAAACAACACATAAACTTGCAATGATTTATTTTATTTTAGAAAATAGCCTTTCTTCTTTCGTTCTCTTTATAGTGTATGCATTTTTACTATTTCTTATATCATTTTTTCAGTAATTTTCTTTGTTCTAGAACTGGTTGACTCCAGTTCCATTGCTTTATGGACGAAGATAAAAGTGCATGTGAAGTTAGCACAGCCTGTTAAATAAGCTGTCAAAACATGAACTGTTTCATACCTTAGAGCTCAGTAAGAAAGACAATTTTATACAACTTAAAATTAAAGTCTTTCAGTGTCACCTTGTTGGACAGCCTGGAGATAGATTGTGTGTAGCTACTGTTCATTATGATGCATCTGTAGGCTATTCAATTTCAATTTCAGTAATAAATGGTGAAAGAAACATCACAGTCTTAGCAAAACCATCACGATAAAAGGGAGTTTTTTCTTCAGGAATATGTTTTAAATTAAAATGAAAAGATTATAAATGGGGTTCGTTGTGCTATAGTAGGATTTGGGTAGATACATGTCAGACATCTTTCTGTGTGATAGAAAATCCTGAGTTTCAGATAGGTGAGAAAATAGCACTTGGAGTGAGAACCTCATGTACTTCAGAGCAAGTATTCGAGGTGCAATCTTTGCATTTCTACCAAGGGCTCTCTTCTGAAGTCTGTCTAAAAGTATTTTTTTGTTTGATGAGAATTTCATGTTAATTCAATTACATATGTAAGCTGTATTTCATTAGCACACACAATAGAGTAGGAACTGGCTAAAAGGTACCAAAACTAAACACTGGCTGTAACTAGAAGAAGCAGGTCTTACACTTAAGTAGGAATAGTTTTATATTCATAAAGCTAACATCTCTGACTGTCAGCATTTTCTTTAAAATTCAGCTATTAGAACCCAACCCCATTCACATGAAAGTCAAAGGACAAACTGTGAAACGGGTGTCCTGGGTTCTTATTTACACATTTGATTTGAGCGAGTATGCTCAAAGGCCTCCAAACCAGAGAATATTACCATGCGGTGATTTGTGAATGTGTTTCTAGATTAGTAGTTCCTATGAACAAAAGAAACTTTTTTGGTAACCAACTACTAGCAATAGCGTTAGCACGTAGAACTGTCCGTAGTACTAGTCTGTATTTGCTGAAACACTGATGAGTACTGACGTTTTAGAAACCATCTAATTGTAGAGCAGCGATTCCTTGTAGAAATTTCAACATTTTTAAATACAACAATATCATTTGGAGTAAAAGTGTAAGTGGCATTGGTTTCTTCAAAATAAATGTCTAAATAGAAATTGACATAAATTGATATTTAGGATGCCTAAAAGAAAACAAAATCTTTCTGTTGCCTGCTTATAGAAATGTCAGTAGAGACTGAGGGACAAAGCTGGAAAAGAAATAATGCATGTTAACCCTGTAGCTGGGGAGTGGAGGGCAACACAGCTTTCTAAAAGAGCCAAGAACAAAAACACTGCTAGTTGAATTTGTCTGTTTGGCTATTCTAAGACACCCCAAAAATCACATGGTAGTGAATTAATATAACTCTTTGTCCCATATGTGGCATCATAGTACTGAGAACCCCTCTTTTTGGAGTCCTGAAAAGTATCTAGATGCCAGTTTTAAGCATCATTAAAACATGTATTCAGATATGGTGGGTTTTTTTCAAGGAAAGGTCTAGGTGGGCTTAAAAAACAGCAGGACCTGTTTCAAGGTTGGATTTGCCATGGAAATACTGTTATCTGACATTGAATCTGCGATAGCAAGAATTATACTGTGACTGGTCAACAGTATTGAAAGTCACTTTTCAGCCATGTGCCAGAGAAGCCAAGCTAGAGCTCTTCATTTCCCATGTTTTCTTATCTGCTGTTATCTATAATGCATCACAGTTTGTGATCTATGGCTCATTTTATCCTCACATTAAGCATGCACACAAGCACCAATAATTACTGAATCCATGTTCCCTCTTGCAGTTAGACTTCTTTCTTTTCATGCCTTACTGAGATCTCCTAGATGCAGGGAAATACAGGCCTATGTATTTCATGTTTCTGTCAAATGTATTACTTCTAAAACTGGAGTTAGTACACACATGGATAAATTTGCTGCTTTTGGAAAGAAAGGAAATTATGACCCAAAATAATTAGGAGTTTTTTGATGGCTTCAGAAGGCATGTTCTTGTTTATGTAGTTTACATAGATTCCTAAAAAGCTTTTGACAAAGATCTTCAACAAATATTTTAAGGAAACTGTACAGCAGTGGGATAAGAAGGAAGGTACGTAAAAGGAGAAATAATTTGCTGAAGTGGGAAACAAAGTAGGAGTAAAAGGTTATTTTTAACCTTGGGGGGAATTATTAGTAGAGTTACATGAGTCTGTGTTTGGACCTTTGCTGTCTGGCACATTTATAACAATTGGGAAAAGTATTTGAATTGTAAGTTGTTAACATTTCCTGGTGATGCTGAGTAGCAGGAGAGGAAAGTCAGGGCCTGGTGGTGAGGCACTGCAGATTTGAACAAGTCAGCAAAGCTCAGTAACTGCTCAATGAAATGGCAGATGAGATTCAACACAGAGGAATGTCAAATTATGTGACGGGCTCTGAGCTGTGTGTTACTGCCCAGGAGCAAGATCCTGGGTTATGATCATAGTCCCATGAAAATGGAAAAATGACTCAAAAAAAAGATAAAATCTAAAACATTAATAATAATACTGATTTCTATGTAATTACAGATTATTTTTAAAGAAATAGAGAATAAAACATTATCTTAATGAGTGAATTCATTATTCACTTGCTGCTTGAATACTGTGTGCTGCTCTGATTCAGAACTAGGGATGAGGGGTTTTTTGTATGAGAAGGAGTTAGACTGTACTACTCCTGCAAAAGAGACACTAAAAAAAGTTAACACGGACTTAAAGAAAGATCGGACAAGTTTACAGAGAGAGAATCGTTAGGACTACTGAAGACAAGAAGCCACATCCAGCTCTGGGGACTTTCAGCTGTATGCTTGCTCTGCTGTCCCACGTTTTCCTGGTATCTGCTTTTGGTCTCAGCCCTGATGACCATCCTGATGTTCTCACAGTGGCAGATCTTGCTACGGAGTTGCTCACTAGCTTGAAGATAGACTTGAACAAAACAAGAACTCTAAAGCAGGCCAGAATAAGACAAATCAAAAATAGTGTAAGAACAGAAGTAAATGAGAAGTTCTTCCGTTTCTGTCTAATTTCAGACTGAAGTGTAGGGAGTGAAAAGAGAAACTTGAGGAAGATTTCACTCTGCAGAACTATTAGTTTAAGAACCAAAACAAACCCCTCCAAAACACCTGTTGAATTCTTGTATAGAAACAGAAACTTGCAGTTCTTCTGAGATCCCTGGGTGTAAGCCATGGACGTTTTATAAATGCATACTCTGACAAAAAATAATTAGGTCAGGCATAAAGGTCTATGCACAAGTTGGATAATACAGACTAAAGCAGCAAATGTGTCATTTAAGTTTAAAAAAAAAAAACCACATAGCAAAGGAAACGTCAGGGTTTCTTCATTTTTAAAATCCTTCCCCTCTTGACTTCAGAAATAGTCTTTAAAATTCATTTTCTAGTTACATTGACATTGTTACAAATAGGAGTCCTGATGCAAGAATTTCTGTTATTTTTTAATGCCTTTCAGCTGAGTCCAAAGATGAATGCTGTAAGCACTGTTAAAATTTATCAACTGGTAGAAAAATAATTACGTGTATACTTTTAGTGGAGAATATTAAACTTCAGCAGTTTTTAATGTAAAACAAACGGTATTGAGAATTATTATCATTATAGATCCCAACAAAAGACAGACATTTGAAGGACCTGAAAAAAACGGTACATAACTCCACAGTGTTCTGTGGGGTTCCCTAAAACAATGAGAGAGGCTTTTGTGGCTTTTCAGGAGTTGAAAGCCATTAATCCTCCGTAGAAGTATAAAACAGATAGAATTCTATAGGAAGTATTTTTACCGTGAAAGTTTTTTAAGTTAAATTTATTTTTTCATACCAAACTGGTTCTGAGCATCATCTGTAGTTTATCTACTTGTCAGCTTTGGTCAGGCCTCTTGGGATTAAGACTTTATTGATCTTCCTGAGGGATTTCCTGCACTATAGGGTGAATCGCTGTTTAAACAATAAATACTTTTAAAAATATACTCCCTACAGGGAGGGAAGGGTGATTAAGACTGAAAAAGTCGACAGCTATTGTTGTAATTTGCAAGCATTCATTTCTATGGCTGTAATTAAAATCCTGAATGATAATCAAGCTTTTAGGCCAGCTCATGCCATCCAGAAAAAAAAAACTACCAATTTATTCCAAAAACATTGTCTTCAGCACATTTTGTTGTTTATCAAAACAAATACTGATGTAAATGCTGTGTTGATTTTGTTAATTATATTTCCACCGATACACCAGATGACATTCTTTCAGAATATTAATTGCTTTATGTAAATTAGAGAAGGGGTTTAGAAGTAACTTATCTGCTGCAAACCATTAATCTGTTCCGTGGCATAGAGAGATCGAGTTTCACCTGATCTCAGGATGATAAGCCTAGTTACTAGGAGCCTTCAGAAAGGAATTAGGTTTGTAGCTCATGACTCGTGAGACTTTTCAGATTTTCATATGGACCTCATTAAAGAAATACTTCCATTTTCCAATCAATTCCCATTCTTGCTTTCAGGCTTGTAGCAGCCCTGTACTCACAGGACTCCATCAGCCTTGCTTGTCACTCCCTTTCCCATTCAGCATGCCCCAATATATATATATATATATTTATTTTTTTTCCTTCTTCCATACCAGGGTGGACAGGTGCCAAAAAACATAGTCCAGGAAACAGTTCTTCTGGTCTGTGAGAAAGAGTTTTAATTCAGTTACTGGGGCTTTCTGTAGGCACTCATCTAGTAGGCTTGTGGTCCGACATTCATTTAGCTCATCGAATTGCTAATGGTGAGGGGAGATTTTGATGGCGTCACTGCCATATCTGTTCCCAGGCCAGAGTACTCCTAAATCGCTTTGTTAGACATCAGCAGAATATGTCAGATTTTCTGCCCTTGTACAGCTTATTTTCTGGGATTATTTTTGTGATATTCCTGGGTGAGTAAAATTAATTTTGCCCTTACTACCATTCCTTCAATCCTGAGAGTGCACTGAAAAACAGGAGGAAGCATCACTAATCCTGATAATATCACTAACAGCACTTAAAACTCTAGAAATGCTGAAACCGGTTTTGTTTGGGTCTTTATCTGTCAATGAAGGCCTTTCTGTTCAAGGATCTCTGCAACTGGAGGTTCCTGGAGCTCCACTGGCAGCACTGCCCACCTCCTGGCATGGGAATCGATGCTCTCTGAGGTTGGAGCTGACTGAAATGGTGGCCAAAAGTCCTCTAGATGATGTAATGACTGGGTAGTCCTGGGTTTTCAGCTGGTTCTCATGAAGGTCATTCTGCAGTATTTCTAGTGCAGAAATATTTCAAAGTCATTTGTGTTCAAGGAGAGAGTGTGTCACTAACCCAGTACACTCCAAAGAAAAAGACAAGAGGTGGACATTCCATTTTCAGATGGATAAAACAGAGATAGTGTTTTTTAAAGGTACATCTCTCTACCTGTTTGTTAGTATTTGCAACAAGAGGCAAGCTGTACTCTTGGTTTCATTCCAGCAACAGTTAAAAACAAACAGGTTTTAGCTATACTGTGTATTATGTAGAATAACCTGCAAGTGCTTCATCTTCAGAACTGTACCTTTGTTTAGAAACACAGTTTCTTGAGGATTACATGATCTTCTAAATAGGAAACATAGTGACAACAACTTGTAGAGTTTTTCAAAAGACATAAAAATTATAATCTAGCTGTTTAAATAATACAAATGCCTTTGGAACAAATACAAGAGCGTGTCTTAGTTTCCAGAAGTAACTTCATCTAAGTAAAAGAGATATATATTGCACTTTGAAAACAATTTTTTTCCCATTTTATTACAGTAATATTACAAAAAGCATATATCTCTGAGAAGAAATAGTAGTCTGTTCTCACATGGTTTAGGTTAATCATTTCAAGTTCAAAGGTGTAAAACGCTAGGTGGAGATCAGTTGTAGGTAAGTTGTTGCCAGGTTTGTACTTTCCTTCAGCACAGTAATAATGTTTGTTGCATAAAATTTGGTGGAAAATAAGTCTTTCTAATGAAACTTTTTTGGTCTGGTGTGTCTATATTACACAGTAATGTAATCGGTTAAGAAATAAATCTACCAAGGTGCTGAGGAAAAATTGGAGGATGTAGAAAATTCTTCTAAACAAGCTGTCAGGAAGCTGTTGTGCAGCCTTCTAGATAGTAGAACAATGTGCAACAGTGACTTTAAAAAACACAAAGGTCTACTTGAAGCATGAGGCAGACATTTCTATTTGGCTTTTAAAAACAGGCCAGGTTGGAGGAGATACAGAAACCCTGACTGCTTGCAGAAAGGCAGGAGCATGTTTTAGGGAAAAAGATCCCCAAGGAGCGGGATGAGGTTTAGAAATTATTGTTGTATCAACGCTTAACATCCTTCGTCAAAGCAAGGACAAGGGGACAGTTGGGTTGTGTTTACAGCGTAAACATCAGAACAGCTGAAAGGCTGGATTTATTAGCTCAGCCATGAGCTGTTCAGAGAGCTTTGTGTTCAGCATATTGTGCTGTGAGTTCAGCAGAACAGAGCACATTAATTCTGTGTGATGATAATGAACCCTCAGAGCAGGGCAGGAATGAGATGAGGGAAACCATGGGACACACGGTAATGGTTTCATAAGCATGCTGCTGTTTCTTGGGTCTGCACTACATTTCACAAAGTCATTAGAATAGGTTGTTTCCATACAATGAATTTTCTAAATTGAACAAATCCTTTTAAACATAAGCTAGCTCTTTTCCTGTTACAGCATAATAATAATAACAACCCTAATGGACCCTCTTAAAATACAGTTGTAACATTTATAAATCTATTGTCACTTAACACTTCCCACAGCATGAAGAGTACTGACAGTCAATTAAAATGCTAAAGGAGAAATTAACTGTAGGAGCAGATGAACCGAGCAGATGAACCAAACAAATGAAAGACATGTAATTATTATTTCTTATCTAGGAAACACTGCTTCAAACAAAATATATTTAAAAGAAGTATCACTGAGATGTTTACATGGAGGGAAAATTTATAGATTCCTTAAATGACTGACTTATATTTCTTATAATTTCATATAAGGCCTCCAACTGTTTAATTCCTCTTGGAAACTAATTCTCTGTTAGCAGCTCAGTAACAGATACCAGTAAAATAATTTTCAGCGTCTATTAAAGCAATACAGGACTTAAAGAGCTCCTTTCTTCATGAAGATATTTCCAAACTCTATGTTATAATGAGGAAGTAAATGTCATCTAAAACAGATTCCTTCTACTTCTGTCTTTTGCTGAATAAGGAAACATCGCTACATTTTTATCCTTCCTCCATTAGTATCATTTCTATCTGACTCTGGATGCACAGAGCCAAATACCTAAGGCAGAAACTCATGGAGCAGTTACAGTGAAACCTTCTATTTAATGGATAGATTAAAAGCTTATTTCTTTTCCACACCTTAGGCTTGATTTTTAGTTTTTTTGGGTTACATGCTCACTGAACAGGAGACACTGTTTACCAAAACACTGCTTGTAAGAATTGCGTTAGTGCTAGAGGCCTAGTTAAATACATTTTATACTACAAATAGCCTTAGTCCTCCTAAAAACATCTTAAGGGCTTAAAAACTCCCACAATTTTAGCATGAGAATAAGTAGCCAAGAGCCAAGAATAATTGTTGGTAACTTGCCATTAAAGCAGTTAGTATCTTTAGTAGGTTACATCATGCCACATCTTTTGTATTTGATCTCACTTCTTGCAGGAGATTTTGTGCTACTAGGGATAGAAATGAAAACAGAGAGTAGTTTTATTTCCTATGTTTTCCAGTTCTACCATAATGTCTGTGTGCAAGTCCTGAAAATGTTTGTGACCAAATAAATGATCTTGCACCATGCATAGTTAGAGATCTCGATTTATGTACAGCTTTCTAGTGCAGTTCAAACATTAATTACTTAAAGTCAGCAGATTGAACAAAAAATATCTGTCATCAAACTGTCTCAGCAATACTGCATTCATTTTCATTGCCCTTTTTCTGACTATCTCCAATAATACTCCATAATGCATTAGGATTTAAAGGAACTCAGTTTTAAGCTTTTTATGGTCACGTGCTTAGTATTTTTAGACAAATACTCAAGTTAGACTTCAGAACTTAATTGCTGAAATAACTTTTTTGAAGCATGACCCGAGTTTACTTCCATATATGAATTTTATATGAAAGGATTAAGACTGGCCTTTGGAAAACGATCCCGGTTCTCTTATTAGACACCATTCCTTTTCACAGGCAGCTTTGATCTGCTGTTCTCTAAAACCACACAGCTTTTTCTTTCTTTAGTAGAGGTTTTGTACTGGATATGTACTTAGGAAACTAAGTGATATATTCAAATTCTTACTTAACATCTATTGAAGGACTGTAATCCTTACAAGATGAATAAACAATCAAATGTGAATAACTTAGAAGAACTCAGAATAACTGAGTAAAAAATGAATAATAAATGCTGTACTCCAAACTCTGAAAATATTGCTGTCAGCAAAGAACAGAATTTCTGAAAAAGTATTGAAAACCGTGTTTCAACGAAAGCCTGCAGACATTTTCTAGGATTATGTAGAACTACTTCTTAAATGTTTTCTACCTCTGCTCAACTTTATGGTATTTATTCTTCTTAACACTGTCACATAGTTAGATATTCATCGCCAATCACTCTCATCATCTCCATTCACTTCAATCTTACCAAACCATTTACCTTTGTCAGGAGTCATAGAATCATTAAGATTGGGAAAGACCTCCAAGATCATCTGTGAATTGTGCAGAAAGTGTTAGGTTTCCTTCCCAGCTCTCTACTCCTTCTCTACTTCTCCGCAAGCTGCTTGTTCCCATTGAGGAGCGACTAGAAAGGAGGAAAGATTCTGCAAGACTGGTCGAGCGAATGAGCCAGGTAAATGGAGAAAGTCAATAAACTGAACAATATTAGAGTACTACAGCCAGGCATGTCGAGAGAAATGATGTCCTAAGTGATTTGGAATGACATGGTTTTGAACCAGTGGGGTTCAAAGGATTTTTGTAAAGTCTCAACGAAAAACAGTTACTGCAATGCTGAGGAAAAAGAACTAGTTTAAATAAATAGTTAGGCAAAAGGAAATAAGTTGATATATCATCATTATTTTCACCCCACAAAGCATTCAAACATGTTTAACCTTGTATTGGGTTTGCATGGCAATGTTTTGGTAGTGGGAGGGGCTACAGGAACGTATTCTGTCCCACCGAACACTTATGGACGTAAAACGTTAAAGAGCTTCAGTGACTTACTGACCTGGATTAAGTCAACATTCACAAGTGCAGTGTGGACGGATTTCTTATTTTTTAAGAGATACTTTTTTTCATTATGCCTTCCAAAACAAGAATGGCCATTAAAATAGGATCTAATTGTATTTCAAATTACTTGCACAGGATATCCTCACAAGTACCAATGTTCTTAGCCATTGTAGATTATTTATCTGCCATGAGTTATCTGGCATGCTCTAAACCATCTATTTTGACTACGCTAGCTCCCTGATTTATGAACGACAGCATACAGTTTGCTGCCTGTATTACATGAGCAGCTTCAGTATGCTCCTGGGATCTCTAGAGACTTGCTGTGTGTTGTATCAGCTATCGCAAGCTGATAACGGTGTCACATGTTCTTTTCCATTTTGATGTAGTGTAATACAAGCTGTTATACAAGTTTCCATGTCTCAGGCTTTTTGATACAGTACATTTATTTTGTAATTCCTAGGATACTGATAAAACCAAAAGGAACCAAAGAAGTGTTGACAGCATGAACAGTAGGTAAAGGAAGGGGGGGGGAGGGGGAAGGCAAAAATTGGAACTGAAAGGGAGTATTGGATTATAATATACAAAGGTTTAGTATCTGATTTTTTAATAAACGTCTTTATAAAATTAAGATACTCAACTCCCTTAAATTAAAAGCTGAAATGTTACTTGCACTGCAGTTTGCTCTTCTCTTGGAGTTTTGCTGAGGAGCAGGAGGACTTGCCATTCCTTTGTATCTAACAGCAAAGCCACACCACATCCTGCCATACCACGTTGTCTTTGAGGATCACAGAGTTTCGTTCTCCCAAACACAGGACCGGGTGTAGTCAAAGAACAGTCTAGTGGAAACTTCAATCAATCTCTTCATCCCACATCTAAAATGTGATATTGTCTAGCTATTTTCTGCAGTGTTGATAAACCAGACTGCTGATATGTCAGAGATACGTGATAGAGAGAAGTCTCCATGTGTGAAGTCTCTCAGTGTGAACCATGTTCTATCACATTGCTTTCCTCTGCAAGACTGTAAGCCAGGTAGATTGTTCATTCTCTTTTATAATTCTTATGCTTATAAATTATAATAAATCAAAACAAAATCAACTTCAACCTTTTCAGAGAAAACATTCTTGTCCCTAATTTTGGCAAAGGTGTGCCAGAGATTATTAAAGGTCGCTAACTGAAAATCTGATATGTAAGTTTCTATGGCGAAGACTTTTTGCTGTTATTCTTATGTCTTTCTATATCTTATTAAAATTTCATTTTAGCTATTATTTCACAGCTGATCCTGCTTTGACAGGGAGGGTGGGCTAGGTGGACTAGGACCTCTGGCCTGAATTATTCTGTGATTCCAAATTGTTACACATGGAATCGTAAAGGTCCATGAAATATGCTGCGACAGTCCAGGGTTGCCCTGAGAAACGGGGCCTGCGGGATTGCTGCAGTTAATGGGGTTTATTGCTTCCTCAGTGACTTTTGAATCCACTCGTTTATGAGTATTGTTATTGTTTAATGGTAAAGTTTACAAAGAGACTTAAAAATACTGTTATTTTAATCAACCTTTATCTGCATATCTTATTTGTATAGATCCAGCACTGGCCATTTTTAGAGTCAGTTGCAGAGTAAAATTAGCCCCCTGCTCAGTTCAGACGATAAGTCACATAGTGAAAAATTCCTAAGAATACAGTTTGATCAAAATTAAGCAGACTGCTGCCTTAAGATACTGAAACCTTTTGGCACATATTTTTGCGGGTTATTTATAATAGAGAGTTATTTGTAGTATACACTCCAGAGTGTTTGAGAGAAGGTGCTATGTTGGATTTGCATACAGGGAAATACAAGAGTGTCGGCCAGACTATCTGCTGCTGTAACAGATGCACATATATATTCTCTGGTGAGGGAAAGGGAGAGGGATGCCAGTTCTTCCATCCCATTGACCTTGTTCAGTGAGCCTGAGCTAGGTTATGTTATACCAATCATCATACACTTGGAACTGGTTGTAAATGTAATATGACATACAGACTTTGATGGACCTGATTTCCCCTTCTGGGTATTTACACTTCAGTCTGTGGGCTAAATTTGGGGGCCTTTCTGTCTAAAAATTCTCAGTGCTGAATATGCAGTGTAGAGAGAGAGAGAGAGAGAGGGAAAAAAAAAAAAACAAAATGCCTCCAGGGGATGGTGTTACTAGATATTATTATTCCTTGGACATTTTCCATGTAATTTATAGTATTTTCAGCTAATGGAACAAAACTGACACTGTCTTATTATTTGACAAGATTATTTTCCAGCATGTAGTAAACAAGGTTTTATGTTAAGACGTGTTCTCGTAAGAGAAACAGAAGTAGACAATCCTGTTCCCTTTCTGAGCCAAATATTCAAATGTTGCACACTTTTGTGTGCAATTTTATTTCTTGATATTGAAGTCAAATAATGAAATCCTGTCTCATCTGATGTTTTTGAAGACTCATTGAGTCAAACTTTTGAATTTAGGTGCTGAGGACATAGTTACCCGAAGGATTAACTTATGCCTCTATACTCTGGCAAAGTAGGTACTGCTAAACTGTGCAAAACAGTGCTTGCACAGTTTGGTCCAACATAAAGTCGTAGGATGCCATGACAAGTTAGCACCACTTACTACTTTTTAAAATATTTTAGATATAGGACAACTATAGAATGATGTTTTCTAAGGTAGTTTATCTAGTACCAGCATAGGATAGCACCATATTGTAAAAAGAGTTTAACCAGGAATTTTATAATAGCTGTAAATCACGTATGTATTTTATAGATATTACACCTACTGTCTGTGCCCCAGGAGTAACTTGTTCTTTACGCTGGACGGCTGCAGATTCATTTCTTTCACATATCCTGGCATCATTGCCTATTTTGACCTTCTATATTTACAGAGAGCATATTTGACTCCACACAGGTTTGAATCAGTTATGTCTTATCAGAACAGACAGAGTGTTAAGGAACTTCACTCTTCATGGCTGTAATTGTGTCAACAGGCAGTTTGCAAATGAAAAATGGTCAGTTCCCCAAGAGTCAGAGATGCAGTTACTCAGTTCTTGTTTTCCTGCCTCAGAGTGTGCTCATATGAATTCAGAAGACTTATTGGATATGGTAAGTATTTGCAGAAATTGATACTTAAAATGATACATTATCTTGCTCTACGCTAAGTGTTTTCTGAGGGATATTTCTAGTTTGTTAGGTTTTTTGGCAGTAAAGCTCTAAGTGTGAGTAAAGGCGATATGTTCTTGCTACAATCTGAAATTGTTCAGATTTTCATAAAAATACTTAAATCTCTTTATTAATCCTAGGACTAAAAAGTAATAAATATATTGGCTGGTTTTCAGTAGGTAGCACAATATATCTACCAACGATTTGGAAATATTGCACTGTTTAAAAATAAACAACCAGTCTGGTGGTTCTTACAGCTGAACCTAAACCTTATAGTTACCCATGCAGTATTTATAGGAAAGTCATTCACAGAGTTCTAGGAATATCATCCCCTTGATATTCCCGAACTTATTCTCCAAAACTCATCCAATGGGGGTCAGCTCTACCGCATAAGAGAATTAGCCGAGATTAGTGCTTTTTAGTGATGCTGCCAGCAAAGTGGTGGGTTGGTTTTTTTTAAATGAACTCTCCTAGAGAAATGTGTCTGAATCTCATCTCTCGCTTTACACAGGCATATGAATAGTGAGCTGTCATCACTACCTACATAGCTTCAAGTTACCCAGTGCTTAAAATAGATAGAACTCTCTAATTATGTATAAATGTCGTGCAGCTTGGAAGTATCTGGATTATTCTCTTCGTGTGTATAGCTTCTCCCTTTTTTAACTTCTTCCTCCATGCCAAGCCATTTGACTTACCTATTAATAAAAATACAAAGTATACGGAATACTTCAGCATCCTTTTCATTTCTTGATGTGGCGGAGCTACGATACATGTTGGCAATGCAGGCTGAGCCTACACTTCAGAGCAGTTCTGGAGGCACTCCCCATGCTGCTCTCCAGGCACGCTTTGCTGCATCCTGCTTCCACATGGGAGGAAACCACGCAGTGCCCTGCTCCATTGTGCGCTCAAGGTTTCCTTTCAAAGGAACAGTTGGAAAACAAGCCGGCACCAGAATGCTCCAGCCAGTCATCCAGTGTGCGCAATGGGCAGGTTCAGGGCTGCAGGGCTCTCGGCTCTGCTTTTGAGAAGCCGCCAGGATGTGTGCCTTGGAGCCAGAGCATCCACGCCCTGCAGAATCCGTGCGTACCCAGAGATCAGCCATATGATGCAGGGGATAGCTCACAGCCCTCCCAGTATTGTCAAGTGAAGCATAATGAATTACAGAAAGAAAACCAAAGTTACCGAGAACATCTTTAATGCTTCTGGTGTGATCATATCTCCCAGCTAATTTGCGTAATTTCTTTGTCCTTTTCTCTTTCAACCAAACCAAGCTTAAATTGCTTCTGTACTTACACCCTGCTCTTCAGTTCTGTTGCATTTTCGCTGATTTGCTGTCACATTTATCTGCATCAGCCATGGTCATTTTGGCATTCTTGATGTTATCAAGCTTTATGAATGAGAGAGTTTCAAACTGTTTTTTCCTCACTGAGGAGATGCTTTATAAAGATCCACTTCCTCTGTTCGTGTACAATAAATTAAAGCCTCCTTCAGAAACGTTGTAAGTATTTAGGTATGTGAGTACACTCTCTAGTTGAATTCTTCTTGATGAAGTCATTTATTTATCTATGTTATAAATTAAGGAAATGGTGAGGAACACATGGTACTGTAGTTTAACCCAGAGAGTAGCGTGAGGGAACAGTGGACAATGGAGACAGGAGAGCAGGTATACAAAGACAAGCACCCAGTTGAGTGCAAGATCCCAATCAAGATAATTATTTTCCTAGCATATTGCTTCTTCCTGGCTTGCAATTTTTTTAAGTATTCTTCATACCAGACGTTGTAGAACATATTCACTTTCCTGGTTTTATGAGCCTTTGGAGTGCAATTCAGAACAACGGGCCTAATTTAATTGCCCTAAATAACCCTCTGGAGGAGCCTCTCTTTTTCTGCTGAGGCATCTAGAGAGTTTTGTTTCATATTATTGGTGTCTGGAATTGAACAGTGAATATTCCATATAATGTACTTCTCTCTCTTTCCCACTGTGTTTTCAGATAAGCCTGGAAAGCATCTGTCAAACTGAGGGCATTACTACAATTCCAGTAATATTTTGTTGAATAAGAACTCAAGGACACCGGGGTCCAAAAGATAATGCAACTCTAATTGCAGCAGCTGTCATTTCTAACATTCATTTTTACCTTTGAGTAAGTTTGGGGTTTTTCTTCTTTTATCAAATGGGAAAATAAAAGATACGGCTAAAGGAAGGGTTGTTAGTGTATTCCCGTTTAAGGACTTACTGTTCTGTTCATTTGAGCAACAATATTATGATAAAAATGATTATATGTTAATTAGCATATATTTTTGTCTTCACTCATACAAACTGCTTTATTACCCGTAATTTAAATTATTAATGAGGTTGAATTTCTTTGGAAGTTGACCATAATCTAAATGTTCTAAAATATACACTTGTAATGAAGGCATTCTTGATATTTAGTGCCCATATAGCCAAGTATTTCAGGGCTATTCAAGGCTATTTCATTCAAAAATGCAGAGTTCAAAGCACAGTCTTTTTCTCTACACACATCCAAGTTTAGTGCTGCATATGAGAAGTGTGTTTCCTCTTCTCTGCATCGGCTACCAAAAAGACTGCTCCACCCCTTGTCTGAACACTGACGGGCTCAGGGGTGACACCCTTTGCGGAGGTGTACTCTGCCGTTTTATCTAGAGAGATTCCTAAAAATTTTTGAACGGAATCATTGGTGTTTCTCTGCAGGCTGTAAAAAAGCAGCAAAGTCAACAGTTACACCATTTCTAAGATGTATTGTTTCCGTGATAAGCTTACGGTTTTCCTATGAGTTATTCCTAAGGCTCAAATAATAAACATGCAAATGATACGTCAAGATAGAAATCAAATTAAGCTTTTTATCCTACCTTGAAGAAGTTTGAATTGGAAGCAGCCAACTTTCAGATAATGGCACAATGCTGCAAAAGGGTCTTGAGGTGTGGAAGGCTTTGAAATAAAAGAATTGCCAACACACGAGTATGTTTTCTCACATTTCGGTGACAGATTATTTCAGAGAACTCTCTAGCCCATTTCCTATTTCCTTTGCCCTTGGTCTGCTGAGTAATATTTGCATTTTTCCCTAAAACAGGGTATCTCCTCTCTGGGCGGAAATTTCTGATAAATGTTTTCCGTTTAACTTCCTCCAGCATCTACATTAAACAACGCCTTTGCCAGGGATCATTTCCTGAGGTCTTTGCTTTCTGAACAACGTGGAGCCTCGAGATTATGCCTGCCTACTACCACCGTGTGTTACTTAGGATTGCAGGAAATTTTCCAGTCTCTAAATGCAATTAGAAACAGAAATTGCTACCTTAGTATTCAGTGGAGGGTAACTAATCTTAACTTTAATTTAATTTTATTTCAATGTTAATTTAATCTTTTAACTAATCCTATAATACTGAATGAAAAATCAGTGGCAATTTTGGAACTAACAATGGAGATACTTACATTGGAAAATGCTAAATGAGGATGATGTCAGAAAGAAAATTCCACTTGATTTTTATTGCATGCTTCCAGTTTGGTTGGAAGCATGTTCCAACAGGATATAGTTAAGTCAAAATTTATCCAACTAGTTTTGACCCCTTAAATACTATCTGAGCTGTATAGATTTTAGCATTATCACTCGTGACTAAATTTCTCCATGAGACTATGATGGGACTTTTCCCTTTCTGTAGGAGGGCTGGAATAGTGGTAAGCTGTGTACAGTACAGTGTGGGTTTTTTTCTAGAAGCAGAGGTGATTTTAATATAAATGTGATGAAATACTGTGTACCATGGGTACCATGGCTGAGTATGTGATCTGTCTCCTGCCATTTTCACTTCTTTAAATGTGGAGATTATTTAAATCTTTTTTTTTTTTTTAGTCAGGAGCCAATTGCCATCTGTCACTGCTACTTTACTTGAAAAGTAAATACTGTAAATACTTTAAAAATAAAAATCATAATCAAGTTACACTGAGAAAGAATGAAGGATCCACCAGACGCTTAGGTTCCTTATGTCCTGTTGCTTGGGCATCAAAAATCAGTAACATGAATCCCTTCTTATTTTTTCTGTTAAGTTCCATAAATTATTCAGTTTTCAAATTGGGATTTAGGTGTCTAAATTCTGTAGATTTTTATTTAATTTTTTTTTTATTTTCTGGAAATATGGAAATTTTGATTCTGCTTTCCTTTATTTGATATCAACACTGACTTAATGTTTATGTTTCAAAGTGGAATAGACTTTCACTAAACTCTTACCTTTTGGAGGATATATATTTCTGCTATTTTAGTATAGTCCTTATGTTTGCTAAGAAAAAGTGAGTAGGCTTTTGGATTTTGACTTAAGGAATCCTTAATCTGGTTGATGTTACTGAGGCCTTTGAATCAAATGATATTGTGCTCCAAAAGAGTTGGCAGCACTAATCTCAGAGAATTTAGCAAGAAAAGTTACCTGACCTCCAAAGGTATAGAGTAATTAGCATGAAAACTGTAGGCCAGGTTTTGCCATCATCACATTATACAGTAATTTATTGGGGGGGAAAAAAAAAATTGTTTAGCCATGGGACTTAGTGCAAAGTACAACATTACCCTGTTTAAATGGAAGAATCCAGTTTTCAAGTAAAATTACTAAATACTTTAGCAAATTTCCTTAGAAATCTTAAGCGACCTTGAAATGATAGAAAGATTTCCTACAAGATCGTTGCAAAGCTAAGAAATAACAATTCTTGGGAGTTATAGCTGGACTTATTTTTTTTTAAACTGAGAATGTCCTTTCAGGATCAAGATAAAGCGTGTGGTATAGTCTTACATGTTTTATGCTCTGGTATTGGTAGGCAATTAGTCTTTTAGGAGACCAACAAACACATTAAGATGAATTATAGTCGTGTTTGATAACAGCTTTCATTTCTTTTACAGAATAATATTCACCAATGTACCGCCACTTCCAGTCTGCTAAAAGCATTTTCTGTTTAGGCTCATTGTCCTCCGAGTCAAACTGTTTAGTAACTTTGCATTTACATTTAAAATTTAGGGGTTTATATGCACATTTCAATGGCAGCTAATGATTCATTAGAGTTTTACTGTGAAAATAAAATTGGTGAGCTACATTCATATTGGAAGATAACATATGAAATGTTGCATAAAAAATTTGTTATCTTAAATTTCTCTCCAAAACATACTTTATAAATAATACTACGGCAGATCTTGACTGTGCTGTAATATTCAACAAGAAGGTCTATATTGAGAAGTTATTTTTTTCTCATAAAGAAGTAATGCCTGTTCTTTTCCCAAATTTCTCTTCTTCTAATAACCAAGATTTGATTCCAGATGAATGCTAATCTGTGCTGTCAGATATGATTCTGCATAATTGCATGAGTATTGGACTGTCATAAATGAATTTTATCATGAAACTTGCACCATTTTTCCCTACAGACAAAATATAAAACATATTCACTTTTAAATGAGGTCTATGAGTACATTTTCACTGAAGAGTTTTACAAAGAATTGCACCTTATGTCATGTATTTTAGCTCACGTCCTGATGCACGTATTCCCCCAAACTGTTGTGGCAACCGACAAAAAAACCACATAGTGCTGGCTTATCAAAAAATTTTTTTTAAATCTTAGTAATTTATCTTGAAAGACTCCATAATCAATATTATATAGCACTCCAAGCCTGCTGCTTTATTACCTTTTTTATTCAAGTGTAGAAAGATAAACTATTGATTTTTGATTGGTTTGTGTGCTGTAAAAACAAAGGAGAAATGTCATTTTTTAATACCAAGGGTATATGCCCATTGTTTTATTGATTTTAAATTAAATAAATGTTATGTAAGGCAATAGTTGAAAGTGCTTTGGGGAAAAATAAATGCCATTGAAACAAACAAACAAAGTCAAGCAATAACATTGAAAATAATTTATAGCAAGTTCACCTCTGCAGCTGAGCTTTCAAAAACTCTTTTCCCGTCAGATTCGAAGTAGTGTGGTATAGATAACACTGCACAAAATTTAATGTCAGTACAGATTGACACTACAAAAAAGAATAATAGTACAGTTCTCTATTTCAGTGGTTCACCATCTTTTGGATTTTTTTAATGTTTTTGATGACTTATTTCTTTTGGGTGTTGAGTTTGGAGATAGCCACCAGCTTAGATATTACCAGTAAAAACAACAAAGATGCTCCTGATCCCTCTTCTTCACAATATACCTGCTTACACGTTCATCATTGTTCGGTTCCTTAAATGGCTGTCCCATCTTGTTAATTGCCTGTCTTTTGTTATCTGTGCTACCAGTAGTTAGCTTTATTTCTTCTTACAGGCTTCAGAATGCTTTTGATCCTGAAAATGGCAAGAAGCATTGCTATAATGCGATGATGTTGTCACTATCTTTTGGCTTATTTTACTACTAAGAAAACTTCTAGCAGTTACCAGGGCTGCCATTCCAATCAATCAAAGATCTAATAGGTAGACAGGAGAGGGTGCTGTAGAGGATCTTATAGCTAGATTGTAATGAGATCTAAATATCCGGAGCTGAAGAATAGGAGAAATAAAAAGGGTAGGGGGAGATATTCTTTCCATAGATAGCTCATCAGACTACTGGATTGCATGATTCTCATTTGAAAGCACAGGTTTAAATAGTTATCATTTCCTGTTTCCCTTGGGTGAATTCACAGTCTCCTATTTCCATGTTTCTTTCTGTTTACATATTGTAGTGTTTTGGACATGTATTATTAACTGAGATAAGTTATGAGAAAGATTATATGTGGAGAACACACAATTTTTGGTTTGCTAAGCAAACATAAGTGTGTATATAGTTTTTAAATTCTTACTGAGCTGGGAATGCAGTGATGTTTGTCTTGTTTACATGAAGGAGCCATTTAGTGATTTTGTGTAGTGCAATTAAAGGGCACCTTGAATGGTTTGCAAGCTTGAATGCCAAGGAGCAGCCAAATACTGTAGATACTGACGGATAATGATTGATTTGTTCTCAAAATCTTCTTCCAGTTGTGGCTCCACAGTCTCTTCCATGACAATTTGGTCTTTCTTTAACTTTTTTTTTTTTTTTTTTGCATGGTCTAAATAAATCCTTCTTGTTGTAATTTAAGCCCATTATTTATTACTCATTTTCTATGTATTTGTAGATTATTTCCTATTTCTTTCTTCATGGAGGTGTTTGAGACTTAAAGGTATCTTTTCTCTTTTAGCCTTGAGGAAATCAGAGCTTTGCAGTCTCTTTTGGTGTTTGTTTTCCTCACATATGAGGTGCTGTAGACCTGAATCAGTCCCGCTGCTGTCCTCTCCACATTCTTCCCAAAATGCAGTATCCAAAATCATTCCTGCAAAAGCTTTCCTGACTAGGTGAGGGAATTACCTTGTATCTTGATTCTGTACTGATGCCTACCCACCCGAATATAGTTGCTTATTGATTTTACAGCAACATGTTAAATGTGTTTTATATAACCTACATGCAAGGAGTTGGAACTGCATTTTAGATTCTCAGGTTGTGAGAACACAATACACTACACCTGTAGTTTCTGAGAGAAACAAACTGGGAGACACCGTACTTCGTCTACCCCAATTTTGTCCCAGTATCCAACTTTTTTTTTTCATTTGCTGTTTAAGGCAAATTTTAGTCATTCATAAAGGCCCTTTGTTTAAATACTTGGTGTTTTGTAGGACTGAGCTCTTGGACTTTTAACATAGGAGAAAGGAAGCCACCTGCTGAGGAGGAAGATAAAATAACGTTCTGGTATAAATGCTTTATAGTAGGGATGCTTTAGAGTAGACGATGTGCAGGCAGAAATTCTATATTTAAGTGCATTTGGAAGTGAATTTGTTATATCTGTGCTACCAGAACTGTGGTGTTTGATAAGGTCTTCAAGCACATTGACGTGCTGTGAGATCAGTTTTTAGTAAATGAGATGTGGCATACATTTTCTGTGCAGTAGAGCTGAGCACTACTGCAGATCTGAAGTGTTCAGCAATGAAGTGCAGTCAGACCATAACCTTTAAAAAATGAGAAATATTTTTACAGACCTATAGTTCTGAATTTATATTTTCCTCCTTTTCTCTTCTATGCGCTCCAGAAATGTAGCATTTTAAATGACTAGTGAAGAGTTTCTGTAATCCCAAGATTCTAAGAATTTAGCCGCTATTAGGAACGTGGGTGGAGATTCTAATATATATATAGTTCCATAGATATTGAGACACATATAGACTGTTTACAGTTCCTTACTTACCTATATATATA
>VWZZ01004513.1:1149132-1162288 GCA_013399095.1 Psophia crepitans
ATATATATATATATATATATATATATATATATATGCATGAGGTAAGCAACTTCTGTAGGAACACTCTAACAGACCTGGCAGGATTGAGAGCACAGGAAAAGTAATCGCATACCTCTTCATTTCATTCTCGTTTTGCTGACCATATGCTTTCTGCCCAGCAAAGTCAGGTCATCTAATGAGGCTTTCAAACTGACTGACAAGTTGTTGTATTCTTTCCCTACATGGTGATCCAAAACTCACTGTGTGTCAACTGGGTAGAAATTAGCATCTGCCATCTGTCTTCACTGTGATAGTTATCATCACATTCTTACGTGGGAAGAAAAAAAATCCTGTGTATGCATTGGTAGATACAATTGGATTTCATTTGGGAAAAGGAGAACCCTAAAAGTATTAGAAATGTGAAAATTAGAGATCGAGATAGCCTATGAATACAGACGAGCATTTATTTTTAATGGATACGTTGTCCCTTTTGTTGAAACACTAAATGAAAATTTTATCATGAAAAATTATCAATACTGTCCTGTCATAAAATTATTCTCTGCAGACTGTTTTCTGTTATTTCCCATGTTGCCATTCTGATACATTTATAAAGTTCTCCATCATCTTGGCATACTTAATTAAAAAAATTACTTCCCCAAATGATTTTTTTAACTCTAGGTAAATTCTTACATGTCCATCAAATTGATAAAAAGTTTTGGAAAAAAAAAAATCACTTTATGCTGACATCCTGACAATCACTTTATGTTGCAAGACCATGGAAGCACGAGAATGTTTGGTGAGAGGACTTGAGTCGTAACATAAGGGAATGGGTGAGAACTGCAGTGAGAGAAGAAAGGAAAGGAAGCTTCAAGACAGCCTGATGAGGAAGAAGATTAATTTTTAGACAAAGGGCACAGTGTAAGTATTGTGTGCAGGGAAATGGCTTCCTCGTGCCTTGCTAGTATTATAATATCACTGTTAACATTCAGATAAATGGACCTTTTTATATCATCATTAACAAACAGGTTCAAAGATAAGCCTGCCATCAGGTTCCTGTCTAATCACAGGGTGACAGAGCACTGGAACAGGCTGCCCAGAGAGGTTGTGGAGTCTCCTTCTCTGGAGACATTCAAAACCCGACTGGACGTGTTCCTGAGTGATGTGCTCTAGGTGGCCCTGCCTTGGCAGGGGGGGTTGGACGAGATGATCGTTCAAGGTCCCTTCCAACCCTTGTGATTCTGTGATTCTGTAATCACAGTAACTTGCTGGATTGTGAATTTTGTCTCGTAATGAAAGAGCCATACCCTTAAAAACAAGAGGTTACAGATTCCAGACTACCTTTTTGTGTCTAAATAACCTAATTTACAAAACAGTAATTATATTTAAAAAAATCAAATCTTTTCTCCACAGTTATTTTGTGTCTCAGAACCATATCTGAGTCTTATTAGTATGTATCAGAGAAATACAACCTGGTTAAATTTGTAGTGTGTAGGATGTGATTTACTTTTCAGTCTTGATGTAATACCACATTATGGCCCATGTTACATGTAATAAATATCTTGGAACATCGCAAAGCACTGTGAAACAGTACGATAAGCTCTCTCTTCTGAATTTCATAGCTTACAATTTTTTTTAGAATACATATTCTGGAAGCAGGGGGTTTTGTCATATTGCAGTGTGAATAAGCCTTGGTTACAAAGGTTTTACCACTTATGAATAGATAGAGATAATATTCTGAGTGTTCACAGAATCTAAGAATAAAAAGCAGAAAGTTATAAAATACCAAGTTTCTGTAATGTGAAAAATTAATCGTTTCTACAGCAGCATGTCTGGATAAGCTGCCATGGCAACTGTTGCAAAAGATACATTCCCTGATAAAATTTCCCCTGAAATTAAAGATACATTTAGGAAGTGTTTGCTTCAGAACTGTACTTTTCTAAATATATGTATTTCAGTACCAGTCATCAACATGCTTCCATTCCAACATTATAGGATGCTTTATGAATTCAAACACTTCTTCTATGCTACTTCAGTTAGAGATTGCTTTCATATGGTCAAATTCTGATGGATATCCTGTTTAATTCTAAGGCAGGTGACCTCTTAAATAAGGAAAAGACATTTTTTTATGTTAATTTCTGCTCCTGCCACAGCAGTGTTTGCTCTTTTACTATCAGATAATAACATATAATTGTCTAGCTATCACCTCTAATACTGACATAGTGTTATTTAGCAACTTGAGGACGGTTGAACCAGTCTGCCCAAATAATATGTAATTGAATGGTATCCTTAAAATATCACACAGCAAAGTAACCTTATACATCTTTTTCTTGGAAATGTATGAATACAAAGATAGAAGTTACTATAATGTTTTGAATTTCTCTGTGTTGTATCAGAAATATTGCTACAGTTTACATGATCTTACTAATTTAGGTACACTGGGACCGTGTGCCTAAATAAAACCCTTGTGGGTTTTGATTCAGGGGTAGATTCATGGATTGTTTTTAATTTCTAACTGAAGGGGTCCCTCTGCTGGATCATTTCATAATTCACTGCACAGGTTTGGGGGTGGTGTTATGTTTGAAATGTAAGTGCATGACTTGTAATATAGAGCTTTTTTGTAATGATGCAAATACATATTCATTATGCAGCAAATGCAGCTTCTCCACATGACTTTAGATATTAGTTCTGTGAAGACATTTGCAAGAAAAAGATTATTTGCTTTTTCTAATGATATTTTAATGATAAATAAAATATAATATAACTCTATTTGAAAAAAAATCATAAGGAGGATAATATCTCTCTTTTCAGTACTTATCTTTTTGCCTTTTTTTTTTTTTTTAAGAAAAAGCTATTGGAAGCAGAATGCTAAGATAAAAAAATATTACCTGAGTGAAGTAATATCCCTGACTTTGTTTAGAGCCTAATGCCATTTATGAGGTGGATTGCCTATAAATCTGTCAAGGATGTTTAGAAAAGTAACTCAACATTTTAATGTTTATCAGTATCACTTATACTTTTAAAGAATAGAAAGGTCTGTTCTAAATATGAATATCAGCACTGAGCTGGGATTTTGAAGATGTAGGTTCAGTTTTAGGTGGTTTTGATCAGAATTTCTATTAAAAACACTGAAATTCTGATAATAAGGCTTAGATATTAGAAATGCATAGATAATTAGATAGATAATGCTTCAGTGGCATAAGGATTTCTGTTGATGACTTTAAGTGTTTTCTAGTTTCCCACTATGATAGAAAAGTTTGAATGCAACTCCTGTTAATGGAAACTTTTACCTTTGAAGAATGACTTTTATTAAACAATAGGATTATGGAATTTTGAATGGATCACATACCACACACAATATAAAATTGCTAAGTATTTATGCAAAAATACTAATTTTTTTTAATCTAGCTCAGCAAATTGAGCCCTACTGCTGGTACTCATATATTTTGGGCTGGTAATAAACATGCTACAATTCTAAAAAATCATGTCCTGTTCTGGCTCAGTCCACAGAGTTCATAGGGGCAATCATACACTACCCTTCTGTAAAGACTTATATTCCTCCAAAGACGTCTTCTAATCTTCCATTCAACATGACAGTCTGTTATGTTAAAAACCTGCCAGTCTCTGACAGAGCATATGGAACTGTGTGTGCCTGGCTTCATCTCTCAGTCCTGCAGCTGTGGCTTTATGCAGTTTACTTGTCAGAATGACTGTCACTTTCTCAGCAGATGATTGCTCCCCCCAAATATCAATCTTTTCTTTGGAGATTTGATGTAGAGTATCAGGAGTGTGTCAGATATATACAATTATATCTTCCTCCACTGATGAGAATACTCACAGTGAACACATTCATCAGGGCTTGGGAGTTGGAGGGTTTTTGAGTAGCAGTTCCTTCACATCAGGATGTTCAGACTTTGTCAACTCCACAGTGTACGCGAGAGTCTCCTGAATAACTGCATAGAGATGAACACAGGTATTTCCACCATCCTATTACTAAACTAATGAGGGAAATGAAGTTCAGTGTAGTCTGCTGAGGAGCAGCAAAGCTGTGTGTATGGAATGTCACCAGTGCAGCCCACTTCTAATCAGTTCACATACTCATCTCTTCCAGCTCTCTTGTGAGCAGTTTCAACAGGAATCCTTGTCCACGTGAGCAGACACAGCTGCCACATAGAGCCAGTTGGCAATAAGTTGGTTTGTTCCCAGGGCCAAAAGAAAGCATCACAGATACTGCTAAAAAACAGTGTCAGGAAGCTCTATCAGATGCCATTCTGATTGAACAGTTTTGAAATATTTTTGTATGCTTTTCCCTTGATTCTCTCTCTTTTCCAGATTGTCTGAAATACATAGAATGTGAGGGTGCATGCGATTATTGATAGGTTTTGCTTCTCGTCATCATTTTTTTTTCCAGATTTGTGAGGATCCCAACCCAAGGATTAAAGTGTGCGATTACTTTACACAGCCACAGTGCACAAAGTCATTTTTTTCTCCATCCTAGATGACTGATGTCTAAAACCCCACTCAGAAAAAAAAGTCTATTGTAAAAAGGGTTGTTTTTTCCCAAATACAGTACGCAGTATTGTAGGTTTGTCCTTTATTCTTCCTGACTTTATTGCCCCAGTTATTATTGACTCCAATCCAGATTAGGATGTACAAAGCCAAGAACTTGAAACAGGCAATAGAACATCTCAGCGCTATGCTCTTTACCAGGCTGTTCACTGTGCACTGCAGTTGTGTTTTATGCCGTCAGGTGTTTTTTCATTCTATTTCTATAAAAATGCTGGCTGCAGAGCACCAAAATTTAAGTCAGCTCATTAGATCTTCACGTTGAAGAAAGGTGAAAGCAAAAATGGATTAATGGCAGCAGATCACAGGAACTGAGTGGTTTGGATTATTTTGTTATGTAGATATTATTGCATAGAGTAAATAACCTGCCAGAGGGACAAAGATGCAGATTCCCCCTTTCAACTGTGCCTTCAACTCAGCAGTTTTCTGTGGGGTGAAAACTATCACCTCTGTATGTTTCTGTTCTATCTTTCCTGTAAAACTAAAGGTCAAAAGGAGGCTCAGGTTGGACAGAGTTGCCATTATACTGATCAGTCTGTTTAGATCTCTGGTCAGTTTTTTTTGCTATTTCCAGACTTTTTACCTTGACAGCACAAAAGGACTCTGCATCCCAGCCTAGAAATACTGAACAATAACATGGCAAATAACCTCATGGTTACTGTAGACCATATGTTTCAAGATATCACTTTGCATGGATAATCTCCACTCTGAAATTACTCATTATATTTGGTGTCATAAATATGTAATAGGAACCAAAACAGCAATTTTACTGCTCACTGTTTGGTTGGTTACAGTTTCAATCAGGAGAGATGCTTTGAAGTCAGTTGTAAATCTAATTGTCAAAAATAAATCAGAGTAGACATCTGGAGTAAACACCGCTTATTACTTTAGACTAAAATTTTCTTTCTGATTGGGAAAGAAAACCAAAACACCATAGTATTTAGGAAACAACACCAACTTTGCCTCAAAACTTCCAGAAGAAAAGTGCCGGTCTCCCTTTGTTTAGTCGCCACTCTAAGTATTCTGTTCCTGTTGTTTGAAGTGTTTGTAGCTGAATTTAATGGGAGGGCAGGAACATATCAGAAGGAAGCAGCAATTAAACACTTATTAAAATGTTCCTTTGAGGCATTCAGGAAAGCAGCGTGTGTGTAAAGACTCCTCAGCACTGTTCAGTTATACTGGGTAGTGCTGCCCTTTGGCAGGGATGGGAAGTTGGCTAAACTAAAATACCTGGAACATTACAGAGTACTTCCCCACACGCACATTGCTTTACTCATCGTTTAGTGTTTCCAGGAAAAAGTGGAACAAAGACTAATGAAAATAGGTAAATACAGTAGATACTGCCAGAGACCTGCCTGAGATAACATCTCCTCCAGCATGTGGTAGTAAGTGCTATGTGGATGAAAAGTAATTCCTCATCCCTCTCAGCCTAGGCTAGTTATGGGAATAAGAAGCAGGCAAGGTAGGGGAAAAGTAGTAGTCCTGTGTTGTGCTCTTTTTATCATCTACTGCTTACCTTGTAAGTGGGTGGCTGTAGAGAAAAAAGCATGGATCTTATGCTTGAAATGAGGTAAGAAATGGAGTATTACTATGGAAGAAGGTAGGCATTTTGGAGCATCTGAAAAATGCAGATGGAGAGAAGCTGCATCAGTAAAAGTTCTCTGCTGACAGCCCTGTGCAGAAGGGCTGGAGGGAGAGCGATGCTTACAAGGGTTATGCCTAAGGCCTAGGGGGAAGCCCAGCTGTGTGTGGTAGGCTGACCTGACTGCCTGCCAGGCACCCACCCAGCTGCTCTCTCACCCACCCTTCTCAACAGGACAGGGGGAAGAAGTACGAGAAAGCTTGTGGGTCAAGTTAAAGGCAGGGACATTGCTTAACAGTGACTGTCATGGGCAAACCAGACCTGAATTGGGGACAATTAATTTATCACCTATTAAAAGAGATTTGCTTAGTGTGAAATAAAGACAATGTAAAGCACCACCTTCCTCATTCACATATACACATCATTTTTCCCAGGCTCAGCTTCACTCTTTCATGTCCAAACCTTGTATCTTCCCCCCTCCCCCAAGCAGTGCAGGAGGTACGGAGGGTTGTGGTCAACCCACAAGCAGTTCCTCCCTGCTGCTCTGTTTTCCTCACACCCTTCCCCTGCACCGGAGCTCCTGTGAGGGAATGCCCACCAGCTGTGGCATGGGGTGCTTTCTAGGCTGCAGTAGGAGTATCTGCTGCCCCATGGGCTGTGGGGAGTCTCTGTTCCAGGCCTGGAGCACCCACTCACCCTCCTCCTTCTCCAGCTGGCAGGTCCCAGGGCTGTCCCTCCTGCCCTCAGCCATGTTTCCCAGTGGCCCCACCGGCTGTGCTGATTGGCTCAGCTGGGCCTGTGGTGGAGCTGGCGGGAAGGAGCAGCAGGTGGTACAAGGCGGCCTTGACCTCTCCTCACAGACACCGCCCCTGCAGCCCTCCTGCTGGTCTGACACCTGCACCAAATATTACCCTGATAACAGCTCCTCAAGCTTTCCTGCCAGCACCTGTGAAGGGTGTTATTCATAATCCTGATGGCCGCCGTGAGGGCATGGCTCCTTCAGCTCCGCAGGTGCAGCTCGGAGCAGCCAGCCAGGTGTGGGCTCACTCAGCACCTGGGCCGGGTTGAATCTGCTTGTGCTCCAGGTTGTGTGGGGTACAGACAGCTCTGGGAAGGAGACTTGCTGGTGAGTATTGGTCTTACTTAGAAGATATTAACTGTTGGTTTCCTCAGGTTTATTCTCTTGTCATTTTACCTGTTGTTGAAGTTCTTCTTGCTTGACATTTTGGTGATCTTGAGTTTTAGCAGCAAGTTTTTTCTGTGGGGCTTCGGGAAAATAATTTAGTTTTCCTAGGCTTCTGAGAAAAATATCTGAAACTTTAAAGGGAATTGTTGGACCCTTTACCGTTGTCATTTCTGTAGCTGAGATTATGTAGTAGAGCTGTTGGGCAGGGGCAAGATAGTTACTTTTTTCCTTATTTAGTTGCCTGTTTTGCAATTTTTAATGAGACTCATAAGTCACTAAAATAACTTTTAAGAAGTTCTAAGAAACATGAACTCCATTGCGTGGGTTTGTCTTTGATGCAATGACTCTTGTCCAATTAACTGAATTTAGAGAGGGCCTCTCTGAAGCCCCGATACAATGTAGCACTTGTTTAGCTTTAGGCATATTCTTAAATCCCTTTACTTTTTGTATATGTCAGAGTGCTGTTTTGAAGAGGAATTTCAGCAGGTTAATTTTAGACTTGAGCATTATGTAAAATATAAAATTGGTCTGGTATGTATTGAAGTGCCATATACATTGCATGCTACAAAAACTGAAGAAAAAAAAAACACCTAGGTTTTTGTCACCTATTAATGAAGCTGGACACTTGAGGTAAACTCTTTCTGTTATCCAAAGCCACTACTATTATCCTTGTCTTAGTAACCAGTTACTTAAAAAAAAGAAGCAAACGCTGACCCAGAAAGGCAAATAGGCTTATATGTCTAAATCAATAAATGTAAGTATAATATTGGCATTTAGATTTAGAAAGTCATTTGTAGTAAGTTTAGACTCAAGCTTCAAGTAATCTAAAGTTGACGTTTATCCTCTCCTCTTGTAATTGAAAGTAGTGACATTTTTTGGTTTTCTCCAGCACATCTATATTAGCCAGGTGGAACTGATGGTTGTCATCTCCATAGGGACAAATTGATTTAGCAAAAAAAGTATGGCAGAAAAATTGTTTGTACAGACTCAAAGTTGTATCTGTTGTATAGGCTACAATAGGAATAAGATCATTAAGGATCAATTGCTTCTGAAGATCATCGTGGTCTCTCATTTTTGCTAGTAGCTGCATTTTACAAATAGCTGAAGGTTGCAAAAGAAGTATCTGAAAATATACAGTACTTTGTTTGCATTAGGATATTGTGTGTGGTAGTATTGGGTTACAGTAATGCATAGGATTTGATATAGGAACTTTAGCAAGTGCTGCTCCATAGTTGGTGTTTTATAAAAGGTGAATTCCAAAAGAAGTAAATTTTAGTTGAAAAGTTCAGACAAATTCATATGTATAATTTGTTCAGAAACTGCTTGAAAAGACAACTTTTTGTTAACAAGCATATAATATGAGCAGCTGGGAATTTTTAGGGACTTAGGCAAATTAGACTGCAGGCAATCACTGCAGGTAGCTAATTAGTACAATATTCTGTAGTTATATTGGAGGTTGATTGAAGGTACATATTTTTTAAGTTCCTTAGTATCTCTTTGCCAAGGACTGTATTAAACCTTTTGGAATTTTTCTTGAATGAAAATTGTCCCTTAAAGACAGAAATTTCTAAAAAGGAGGTGTGGGAGCCCAGTAACAAGAAAGTATGATATGAAAATGTAAAATTTTTCTAATGATAGGTTTGAAGGAGGAACAACAGAGGTGGTCACATGGTAGGTGACAAGAGTGGTGGTCAAGGGAATCAGCTGTGAATAGTTTGTAAGTGGGGAAATGGGATGATCAGGAATGAGAGAAGAATACTCAAGAGTGAGCAGTGGTCCAGTCACAGAAGTGCAGGAGCTGTTGGAGGAACAATGGAGCCTAACAAAGATGCAAAATGAGAAACTGTCCTTTGTTTTCCAGAGCAGCCAAGTCTGGGGAGCTTCAGGGAAGAAGTTAAGGCTCAGAAGAACTGATTTTGTCAACTATTTACAGGTATGTCCTGGTAGCTGATGTGCTCCTCTGTACAGATATTCAGCTGTTTGTAAAACACAGCTACTAAAGGAAACAAGAGACCATAGTAATCAAACAGTTCAGTGATTTTCCTTGGGTTGTTTCAATGGTTTGGTTTGTTTGGGTTTTTTTTCCATTTTAAATAAGGCAAGAAAATTTCATACAAAAATACAATTCAATAAAAAATATACAACAAACTACTGTGAGGAAATGAGCAGCTGACAGACATAGCTTACTGTGATTGAGAGGAAACATTTATCTGCTTGTGAGAAGAGCAGGTTTGTAGTCATATGTCTCAACAGAAGGAGAGCGATAGTGGAATATCCCCTGAAGCAAGGGCATTGGAGCATTTTGAGGCAAGGAAGTATGGTCTTTCTCAGAGAAGTTAAGACTTGTTTTCTTGGCCGTTTCACAGCCTGGGTTAAAAGTGATATAGATGGTTTTGTGCAGCTGAATAACAAATTAATAAACTCTTCAGGGCAAGCCAGTTTTATGCAAGACTGTCTCAAATGTCCATGTGTTGTTTGTATTTCGGGACATGAGTAGCACCAATGCAGCTCAGTTCCAGCCAGACATTTTCTGTCAAGTCCTATACGAAGCGGCAATGGCACCACAAAGACCATTCAGTCTGTACCGTACTGTTTAGCACCCTGGAAAGCTTGACAGGCTTCATCTGGTTTCAGGGTTTTTGACATCTAACCTAGTTCTGCAGGAGTCAACATTTTGGGATTTAGGTTGCTTTCCAGCAGAGCCACACAGATGTTGTGCAGCCCACTGTATCTGTGTTGTCTGAAATTGGTACTGCTGGGTGTTTTCCCCATTTTCTTCAGTATCTCTGCATCCACTATTCTAGTGAAGAATTGTTGCATTTAGGGATGCTGGGAAGGCCATAATATTTTTTTATTATTTTGCTTCTACTTTATCAGGCATTTAAAGATATCTGTAACTTTCAGACAAGACCCGAAACAGTCTGATGCAAATTCAGTAACTGAATGGCTATCTAACAGTGACCTAGATCTGATGAACAATTAGTATGGCTGAATTTTAATTGTAAAAGGTCAGGTAAAAACAGTGCAGTGTGGTATCAGTGATTTATGGAACGTGTTTGCTAAGGTCAGTCTGTGTTTCAATTATTAACAATTTAGAAAGACCTTTCCCTGAAACCTTCTGACTGAGCATTGGCACAAGGATACAATGTTGGTACAGAGATGTTTTCATGTTGGGTGTACTGGTTCAGTTCCTTTACATCAGTATGTTGCAGTGTTTTCAGCCTTTCATATTAGATTAAAAAAATGTTTTTAAGGGTCCCGTCTATCCACCTGTTAAAAAAAAAAAAAAGGGAGGGGACGGGGAACCCAAACCAACTTATTAAGATTATGCTAAAAGTAGATATCTTACTATGGATGGCACAAAGATTTGCAGACATTCAGTGAGGTTCATGTGTCTATATATTTGTTCTATGTTTTGACATATATATATATTTTCTAATATTGAATATTTTTAATTTTAAAAGCTGTGAAATATTTTGGGAAGTTTTGAAATCAGTGGAATATGTAAAATTGATAAAAATAAACTTGGTGGAACTCTGTGTTGCTCATTAAGCAAGATATAAAGATTGTGTTCAGTTAAGTGTAAAATGGGGCTTAAACATTTGGGTTAGTTTCATTGATTAATATTAAATGAAAAATTCAAAATATGTTTGGTAACCTCATTGTTCAATGATATCTCAAATTTTCTTACGAAGCTCAAATTCATGGCAAGAACCATTCTACACTAGTAGGTGTAAGAATTAAATCAGTGTGAATTTTGTCATCCCGTTGTGTCCTATACTACTTAATATGATTCAGGAAGATACAAAACAAAGGCTTTTTAAAAATTTCTTCTTGATAGCTGAAGAAATATATGTATACACCTTAAAACTTTTTCTGTTCTTGACCATCTCACTTTCTACCGCTAGAGGGTGGTAAAATATTTTCAAGATTTCTTTCCCTTTTCCTTTTATTTTTCTTTTTTTCTCTTTTTAGTGTTTGAACTCCTGTTAAAACACATACCATTTTCTAAAAAGGTGATTTGCACAGTAGCATCCTCTCCAGATTTTGTAAGTCATAAGGATTTTTCCACTTTTGCTAATAGATGTCTCCTGCTCTTGTGTGTATGAAATTGTGTGTCAGTATTTTGAAACGTTTTGATTGGGTGTGTTAGTGTGAGCACCTCAGGCTCTGTTACGCTCATGATTACGCTACCATGACTTGTTGGGTTTGTGCTGACTTGTACTTTCACAAAAAGGTGTGGAAAAGTGCTTCAGGTTTGAGTGTAGATCAGCACTGTCGTCGGTTTCCATTCCCCTTGAAAGGTAAAATATATTTTCAGAGGAGTAAAGACATCTGCTGAAATAGTGGTGAGAATTTCCTGAGTGGTGAATGCATGGCGACCTGGCAGCAGACTGTATTTGACAGCAGAGACTGCTGTCCAGGAACTGCTGCTGGCCCTGGCAGCAGACAGAAAGGTGGCAGTGTTCTGCCTCAAGGCAAAGCCTCCTATTTCCTTAAGAAAGAGCCGTCGTGCCTTATTAAGCCTTGTCTGCATTATGAAGTTCAGAAGTCTCCTGGTAGTCCACACAAATCACAGCAACATAGTTCCTGTTGCTTCAGCAGAATGTGTAAGTGCCCCTGCATAAGACAGGGATGGGTATTTTCAGCTTCTTTGCAGCCGGGTGAGAAGCCCTCTGTAAACTCACAGCTGAGAAATACATGCCATGATCATGGCAGAAGAGAAGAGGCCATGTCTGATGGTGATAAATGTTTATTAAGATTTCCGTGATGTAATGTCATTGCTGGCATAAGGGCATTGAAAATGATGTTTTGACATGGGTAGGTGTCAGCTCCCAGTACACAATTTTATAAATAAAATAGAGCTTTTTACATACCAGATTTCTATTAATGGTATTGGTTCTAAGTACAGTCTCTCTTTCTTAAATACACGACTTCTTGGGCAGTAAATGGAACTGTGCTCTGACCATGATCCAGTGTAAGACCAGTTGAAGTAGTGGGTCCCTTTCAGGTAGGATTGTGGTGTTCCTGTCATGTATGTATGCCACCAAGACCAGAAAGGATGGCAGCCTTCAATGATGGGTACTCAGCAATTCAGAGTTGCCAGGAAACCAAGCCAAATTAAGATACCTCAAGGTGGGCATACAAAAAGGGAGATACTGAAAAATTGCATCAATAGTGTCTTCCAAAAATCTACATTGCACCTAAATTTAGGTTCCTGTGTGTGTCTATGTATATTGATTTTCATTAAGTGTCAGAGGATTGATTTGGGAGCGTAGCTTTAGATAGTGATGTTCAATTTTTCTGGCCTTTACTGCAATGTTACCCGAAATGACTGTAGCACTTTTAACCATTTGATAAAGGTAAATAATAATACAAAACAAGAATGGAAAGGAAGTATATGAATATCAGTACAGTTTCTGTTATTTCTATTTTCTGTACTTATTACTATATTGGAAATGCATGTATATTTGGAATAAAAATCTCTGACTCGTTCCATGGAAATGTGACTGTATCATGTGACTCTACATGTAACAAATCATCCAGTATTATTCATTACTGCAAATTTCATAGTATACATAGTATACAAGGCTTAGCTACGGTTTTGTGAATGTATTGACTACTGTTTGGTGTACAACATGTGCAACTTACATATACTCATACATAATATGAGGCAACTTTACATACATATGTGAAAATACAATTTTGTAGATATCGTACTTCATGTATAATTTGTTACTGGTAGTAAATATCTACCTATTGACTTACAGCAGTATATTGTTGAATTCTGTTTCAACAATACACAAGGTTCGTTTCAGTGCCTTTAGGATTTCTTTTTTTTTTTT
>VWZZ01004513.1:1162298-1203316 GCA_013399095.1 Psophia crepitans
TTTTTTTTTTCCCCCTAGCTTAAGTGACTATTCAGTTAAGTAAAGGAATTAGAATTCTTGGTCATAGTTCCCTAAAAATACTCTTTCTCACTGGGGAGTGTTGCCCAGTATAAAGCTGGGGATACATTTTGTAATTGAAGTATATCATTCCATGAGAATGGTCAGCTCTGACTTCAGGTTAGTGGTGACATTCTTTCCCCTAAACTTTGTGTTGACAGTGCTTCAACCTGCCTCTTTTTACTGAGTTTTCAGTAATTCTAAGTAAACTTAAATAATAATGTCGTTAAATAAAGCATATATTACAAACTATATGGTATTAATATTTTACTTAAACTTTAGTTGGAAAAATACAGATGTATGACTTAATAGACAGTTTTAGCCCCAGTAATTGCAAGCTGATTTTTCATTCCTCTTGGATCTTCTGTACTTGCATTTAATACCAATTATTCAAATAAGAGAATGTGTCCTCTTCTACAAATATTAGATTTCTTAAATTGAGTGTAAAATCTTGTACGGTGCTGAACAATATTTTGACTGTTGTAATAAGTTTACATTGAAGTAATCTTGAAGAGAATGTTAATTGTAGGAAAAGAATATGAAAGGGACTTGCATCTAAGTGGCCTCAAGTTGTGTCAGGGCAGGTTCAGATCGGATATTAGGGAAAACTTCTTCATGGAAAGAGTAGTGAGGCATTGCAACAGGCTCTCCAGAGAGGTGGTTAAATCGTCGTCCCTGGAGATGTCCAAAAAACACATAGATGCGGCACTCCAGGACATGGTCTAGTAGGCATGGTGGTGTTAGGTTGACGGTTGGGCTTGATGATCTCAGAGGTCCTTTCCAACCTTAGTGATTCTATGAAAAAGCATTCTAACATGTAGGTGTAATTAGTCTGCTTTACAGTACATAGGGAGAAACACCCTCTGGTTCTTGGGCCATTTCTGTGTGTTTTGGTAACTGGGTCACAGAAGCAGAACATCCTTCGATTGTAAATTAACTTACCCTTCTTCAACCTTCAGCTGCCACAATTAGTTGTTTGGATTTGCTTTTTCGTTTGTTCACTGACCAAATTCTCTGTTCTCAATGACTTCTGAATTATTTTGGAAAGCTTTCTTGACTGCTTTATCTCCCATTTCATTTCCTTTAATATCTACACAGGCTGGAATCCATACAAAAATGACATTGTTGCTATGACATATTACCTTATTATAGACATCAATAATTTCCAAAGCTATTCCTACTCTAGTGATTGAAATTTCTAGGATGATACCAACGGCACTTAAAAGATCTGGAAAAGTGACAGATTGTAAAGGTTGTACTTTAGCAATCTAATTCAGTGCCATCAGGATAGCAAATAACTCAGCAGTATAACCAGGTAACTAATCTAACTGGCTTCTTCAACCCAAGCTCACACATGAGGCTACTAAATCCTATCTCACTGCAATCTCTAGAATGAAAATGGAAAACAAAATAGCAAAGATTAGTACAAAAATAAAGCATAAATTACAATGAAATTATTGCAAAGAATTTTTTAACCAAGTAAGGTTTTGCAGAGAAAGCAAAAGAGTGCCACAAAACTTCAGCGTAAAATTAAACTTTAACATTTGGCAGCTTTGGTTGTGCTGGCAGAGTGTTCTTGCATCGCCAGTTCTAAGAACCCTTAGAAGTTGGGCTGACCAATGTTGTTGCTTTTTGCTTCTGCAAGGAAAAAAATACTTTATTCCCAAATTAAAACCTTAGGTGCTGTTAAAAATAGTAATTCATCACAGTCTGCCCAACTCAGAATCTGTGGTCTTACCTAGTAATTGCTAAGAATTCAAGCAATTGCTTGTCGTATAAGCAAATTTGAAGTGTTTATCACACACCCCCCTTATATTAATTGCAGCACGCCAGATTCAATGTAATATAGCTGCTTTCTCCATAATTGTTCCAAATCCAACCAAATTGTTAAACAGTCCATGATCTCCTCTTTTTTTTTTTTTACACTGTAGTCTCTTAATCTTTGAACTACCAACAATGAAACAGCTTCCTTTTCAGCATAAAAACCACAGCTGTTCAGATCACTTTATTTGCCCACTTCACTATCCCTGCAAATATTTTTTGAACCTTTTTAAGTATCTGATTTTCCACCATATGGGGTTCAAAATTTTTTTTTACTGCTGTAAGGAACTTCCTAGTATGGTCACTTCTTTAACTGTGCCTCATCCATCTCTCCTTGTGGTGCCAGGCTTTCTAGCTCTGGATTGTTCACTCCTACAGGGAATGTCTCTGCTCAATAAGGTAAATGTCTACACTCTCATGGCATGATCTGCAAGCCCCTACCCAATCTCCATGTCACTGCAAATATTTTAGTCAAAATTTTAGGGTTTGGAAAGTGAATTTTTTTCTCTATTTTCCAGAAGCCTCTTGATATACTACTTTTTTATTCTTTCATTGTTCAATTACAAACCTGAATTTGATGACCATAAGGTAAGTCATTATTCAGTCATTCTTCTAAATATTTAAATTCTGCAGTAAATGTCATTTTTCCTTATTATTAGAGATATGGAGGTAATGGATTTTTAGGAACTTGAAAGAATTCATAGATAATTTAGATTGCCCACTTCTGTGAATACCTGACCTGAAAATTACCCTATGCTCATGCCAAAGTTAGACTAGGCAATGTTGTGTGTTCTTCAGTTCTGACACTTCGTTATGTTGTCACATTATGATATATACAATGGAAGAAGAAGCAGTTTTAATGCAGGGCTTAAGTATATATGCTATTCCATGTTAACTCTTCTTTTTTTCTTTATAATCTGAAAGGCAGCCTTTTGGTTCTAAAGGAACATTAGGATATATAGGAATGCTCATTTTCAAAGTGAAATACCTTAATTCATTTACATGATGTCCATTACTCATGCAGTGTGCACCTTCAGCTGACTATTGTCATCCTAACTTGATCCCTTTATTTGAGAAAGCGTTTTAGCAAACTTGCTCTCTTACAGTGTATGTTGGAGAATTAAGAAACTTATGGCTATGAACGTGTGCTAAACTTTATTTTAAAATAAAGGTAAGATTGTCCCTTTCTAAACAGGATATTATAGTATTCCTGTGTCTATAAATACAACACATAAAGCTCCTTATTACCGAATGCTTTATTAACATCAGAAGACAGTCTTATGACATGATCTATGGTTGATTGATTTGCCTGAAAGCCACTTTAATACTGGGAAGAAGATTATTCATCTCCAGAAAGAATGACAGTCAACAATAAATCATTTCCTCCATCTTCTTACATAGCGATGAAGTTAAGGCTATCAGATGATAAGAACCTAAATCAAAGCATGATCCATTTTTTCTTTTTTATAGGAAATGGATAAGACTGCTTTTGAATTTTTTTTGATCAACCTAATGCTACAAACATAATCACTGCAGACATGATGAGCTATCAAATTTAAACGCAGTAGGAACATGGGCTCTTTCTCCTCTAAGTTTAGTTTTTACCTGATATTTAAGACCATTTTAACTTGTTTTATAGCCTAATACATTCACACAAAACACTCTAAAATTTGGTTAACTTTATAACATCAAGGTTGAAAGTGTGGCTTAGTTGGTGTTGGGGTTTTTTTAGAGATCTTTCACTGAAATATTTTGGTGATCCAATAGTTGGAATATTTATGGAATAGTTTTATTCCTTTATACTTACATTGCTTTTGAATTTTCCACGTGTGTATTTTTTCCCTTCCTGTATTAGTAATAGTTGTGATATCCTATAGAATTGCAAAGGCAGGAAAGCTGCAGCAGTAACATGTTTTCCAAGAACATCAAATGTTAGGGATAAGTTAGGAGAGTCCCCTACTTTGCTTGTCCTCAGGAAGAAATGTTCAAGTGTGAATGAAATCCTGAATTTCAAAAAGATTCAGGATTTTTAAATCCCATATGAAAGCAGGAATAGTCAGTTTTGAACATTCTGATATCTGGCTGGCTACGACTGCACAAACAGCAAAGGAACAAAATCCAAGAACTGAGAGCATGTTCATTAAAGGAATGGCAAGTTGGTGGACCATGAGCATCCCCTGGGTAAATCTGGTCATGTGCTGTTGGGGTTTGGGGAAGTACAATGTGGATTAATACGTAGAAATGAATAACAATTTTATTTGTGTCTTTTATCACATTCATTTCTTAAAATGCACAGTAATAGTGGTTTATTCGTACTGTTACGTTAGACTTCCTGGTACACATAAGTAGTCTAGTCGATTAAGCTAAGACATGAAAGTCAATAGATTTATGTTTTATAGCTGTTTCAGGATGCTGTGCTGTATGACTCTTATACAAGAAGCTTTTGACACTTCCTTAGTTTTGTGAGTGCAAATCTGTGCAAGCTTGTATTACATCTGTAGCTTTCTCTATTTTATTAACTCTATTCAAGGTTTAGTGTATAAGTGGCAAAGAGAACAAGAAAAGGATAGAAACTCACCCTACCTGGAGGTTGACCAAAGCAAAATGCTAGGTACCAATATCCTTAACCAAATGTAAAATTTGTACTGGCTCTTTCTATGTCAGGTAATATCTATTATTTCTGGTTGTGTGAATGTTTCCCATACATGCCAATGAATTTGTGATATTTCAAAAGTATTTTGAATTATCAAGTAGGTAACTGAAGTAGAGGCTGAAAAGGCCTTCAGTATGTCAAAGTTAGCATGTGGTCAGTTAGCAGCCAGTCATTTATTTCAGTATTTTTTAGCAGTATTGACTACATGTGTTTTCCTTGCATTCTGGATGTGTAGTTTCCTACGCTAGGGTAAGGGGTTTTTTTTCAGTACTTGCAACTGAAATCACTGGGACCTGTGTCTGAACAGGCAGCATCTTATAGTAGAAATTACTGGAAAACTTGAACTTTTATGCCAACAAGCAAATTGAGTTTAGCTGATATTTTTGCTCCAAATCTTTTTTTATCTCATCTTGTTATTTAGTAATGGCAATAAGAACACCTCTTATCTAACAAGGTACCAAAACAGTCAAGCAAGCAGAGTCTTACCCCCTTCTTTTAATGTTAATCTGTATTGCCAAAAAAAAATGTGTAGTGGTTTCACCTTGGCTAAATGCCAGCTGTCCACCAAGCCGCTCCATCACTCACCTCCTCAGCAGGGCAGAGAGGGGAAAAAAAAAACCAACTCCGAAATCGTGGGTTTAGATAAAGGCAGTTTTAATATAGCAAAAGCAAGACGACGTGCGGAAGCAAAGTAAAGGAAAAAACCAAAAGGTTATTCTCTACTTCCCATCAGCAGGTGATGTCCGGCCACTTCCTGGGAAGTAGGGCTTCCAAAAGTGTAGTGGTTACCCCGGCAGACAAAACGTTGAAAAAAGCCTTCTGTTCTTCCCTCTCTCTCTCAGCTTCCCATTGCTGAGCAGATGTCATACGGTATGGAATATCCATTTGGCCAGTCTGGGTCAGCTGCCCTGGCTGTGTCCCATCCCAGGATTTTGCCCACCCCCAGACTACTGCTGAAGGGGTGGAAGAAGGGTTAGAGACACAGCCTTGATGTGTGCCGGCACTGCTCGGCAGTAGCCAAAACACTGGAGTGATATCANGCCGGCACTGCTCGGCAGTAGCCAAAACACTGGTGTGATATCAGCACCTTGCTGCTACCAATGCACAGCACTGTAAGGGCTGCTACGAGGAAATTAACTCCAGCTCAGCCTGACCCAGTACAAAATGTTATGTGATTATACTGAGTCAAAGCTGAAAAGTGAAAGCTCAAAAAGTCTGTGTGTTTTATTGGTACATGTAATGCTTACTTGCCTGTGCAACTGCATAGTACTTTTCATTAAATGTAAAGAAAAAACAAATAGGTAGTCTAAACATAACAAAGTGATTTTTCAAGAGAACCTCTACCATTTCGTATCAACCCAGAAGTCTTAATTTGCAACTTTTTGAGTTTTGTTTTGGGTGTGTTTTTTTTGTTTTTTGTTTTTTTTTGTTGTATCTAGTCAGAATTTTAAATAGTGCCACTAACCATGACACTAAGAATAGCACCATTTTCCAAACTATTTCCTGTGGCTCTCTGTAAAACCATTGTGCATGAGTTTCTGTATTTCTCCATATTATAAAAGATGAAGGAAAATGTGATAGCCATTTCTATTTCTGAGAAACGTGAAAAAGAGATTCTCAAATAAGGTGTCTGAGAAACACATTTGTAAGTCCCCCTTTAGCTGTACAGCTTTTCACAAGTCCTTCAATCCACCATTAAGCAGTTTATTTTAATGCAGAATTTGCTGGGGAAAGGCGAGGAACCAATGCTACTCTTACCTAATTTATGCTTAGTTGGGAGAAGGAGTTCCAAGAAAGGATCTTGACACAAAATAAGAAAAAATGCATTAATTCATCTGTTTAATACTAGTAATCTCTCTGTCATGAGTACATATATCCATATTTTGTTAAAATTTTGATAAATTTGTGTTGCATTTACTGTTGACTCCACCATTTGAATGCAGCCCCAACAAATCTGTTCTTTGCTGCCCTGCATGTTGTGTTGTGGTGTTTGCTGTTTGGGGAGGTGTTGGTGGTGAAGGGTTTTCTGGTGGTTTGCGGGTTTTTTTAAGGCATAGACATTTCTGACAAAATTGTACCTTTGTTATTTCTGGTTTTACTTCTTTTTATTAAACTATTTCTCTTACTATGAAATTTAGATAATCCAGTCAGTTAGGGACTTGTTACTATTATTGGTTTGGGTTTCTTTTTTTAAAGTCCTTATCGGTTTTAGCATTCTGAAAGCTTCAGTGAGGTTTTGATTTTTCTTACTTGACTGTTGTAAACCCACTTAGCATTGCCTTATCAAGTGCAACTAATTAACATCAAAGGGATATTGTTATTCATTATCATTCTATGATCAGTCATGTATACCATATATGCTGAATTGGCTCTTTTGAATCTCATTCAGTATGCTTACTTTAAGTTTCTTATAGATTGCCTTCTTCATTTGCACAGTACCACAGAAGTTAATACGCATATGCATTTAAGTGGAAAATTACCTCTTCCTGAAGAACCATCAGACCTGTCTATTGGCATTTTCTATGAAATATATACACAAATATTTCACTGCTAACAGGTAAAGCTTGCCTGTGCTTCTTTATTTCCCTGCTCCCTTTTGACCTAACTAGGTTCATAATCAAGAAACAGCCTGCAAATTTCTGCTAGATTTAATCTTGTCTCATAGGGATCTGGTTTCCTTACATGTGTCACTATTGCTTATTGACTACCCATAGATAGACAAAGGGCTACCTAGATACCCTGGACGTTCTGTGTTACCTCACCATCACAAACACTCTTCTTCCATTCTGTCTGTGCAGAATATGCTTTCCTATTTCTGAAATGAGGAGAGAATTCCATCAACGTTACAGAAAATGCTTTATATCTGAAATGAAACCCTGAAATTGCAACTCTGTAGGTTTTCAGTTTTGTTTCTGTCAGTATATCAAAATAGGTCTGTTTCCAATATTCTAGATGTTTAGAGAGAATTTTGATTCTCATAATTGAGAAGGGAGTATAAATCATGCAGAAATGCAGCATAATAATTCTCAAAAGGTAATGTATAATTTACATTTAATAGCTTTCCTGACGTTTCACAGAATTGCACATGTGTGTGTCTCACGGCATATACAACTACAGCCGTGGAAGTTAGGCTAGCTTTTAGTTAGATGTGGTGTAAATATATATGTACCTTTCCTGGCGGAAACCATACAATTCAAAATAAAAAGGGCTAAAGGGGAGTGTACTGTACATGTATTAATGAGGACTTTCTGATTTTGCCTGAAAAAAAAAACGAAAACCTGTTTAAAAATAATTGTGGCATTTTTTTTACTTTCAGATAGCTTTAATAGATGTAGGTGCTAAAAATATTTCTCTTCCATTTTAATTTTGGTACATCAGTAAGACTATCTAGAATTTCAGCAGCTTCTGTGTTCTGGAGATGTACTGTTCAGTTGAAATGTTGGAGAACTTTTAAATGTGGATCAAAAATAGCTTCTGTTTATTTATAAAATATTTGGAATCAGTGTATAAAAAAAAAAAAAAAAAACAACCACCACCACCAAACAAAAAATAAATGTTCGACCACTAGCGAGTTTCTTGATTCTACGTAATTTCTAAAGAGAATGAAAACAAATCATGTTTTTATAAACTTTTGATTTAAACTTTTGAAAAACCTAGATCTATTAATGCATTATGTTGAACGCCTAACCTATTTGTCCAGTCATTGAAGGTAGACTCAGAAATTCTGAAGAGTTGCAGGTAAAATGCTACATGCATAAATACATCTAAGCTTTTGTGATTCTTTGAACAAATGAATCTCTTTAATATTGCTCGTTAGTTATGGGACTTTTGAATATCATTAACTCAGTATCCTTTTTTACATATCCTGCTTCTCACTCTCTTTTTCTCTGTAGTCTTACCCTATTTTGTCACATTGGAATGAACTGACTGTTCTTGCTGTTTGCCACCTCCTCCTCTCTGTTTGGAGTTGGGTGACTTAACCTGACTTTGCTAATGTCTGTTAATTATACGAAAAATAGCAGAGTGTGGGCACCTTGATCCTCTCCTTTCCCGTTTGGAGTCTGGAGATCTTTCTGTGCACTTTCCCTTTGCTGTCAGATGTGGGCTTCTGGCATTGTGGTGTTAAGTTCCTCTGGCAGTTGCAGTTTCCCTTAGGCGTTTCTTCCATGTCATCCACTACATCTCATTGAAATGGAACTTTTTGTCTTCACCAGGGGCATACTTCACCCAGTTCAGAGTTAGGGGAGAGCATAGGGGGAGGTTTCTAGTGTGTTGTGACTTAACTCCAGTAGGCTGCTGAGAACCACGCAGCCACTTGTTCAGTCCTCCACCAGCAGGATGGGAGAGAGAACTGGAAGGGTGAAAGTGAGAAAACTTGTGAGCTGAGATAAAGAGAATTTAACAGGTAAAGCAAAAGCTTCGCGTGCAAGCAAAGCAAGGTAAGGAATTCATTCAGTACTCCTCATTGGCAGGCAGGTATTCAGCCATCTCCAGGAAAGCTGGGCTTCATCATGTGTAAAAGTCACTTGGGAAGGCAAATGCCATCTCGCTGACCATCATTCCTCCCCTGTGTGTCTCCTCCTTTTTTCCCCCCAGTTTTTATTGCTGAGCATGACATCACATGGTATGGGATACTCCTTTGGTCAGCTGGGGTCATCTGTACTGGCTGTGTCCCCTCTCAACTCCTTGTGCAGCCTGCTTACTGGTGGGTCAGTATGAAAACCAGAAAAGTCCTTTTTACAGTTCTGGATACTGGATCAACTTGAATTTTCAGTTATTTTTCTTCCACTTATTCGTTACGACGTACATCACACTGTGGTACCACGTCATTAACATTTACATAAAGTAGTTTGAGTATTCTCAGTTGAGATGACTACATCATTGATACCTCATTACTTCTGGGTGTGTGTTCATCTGTGTAGCAGGTATATTGAAACCCCAATAATTTTAAATTCCAGGGATTGCCTATGCTATCAGTTTTAGATTTGAGGAGAGCAGTAACATCTATTCATGCTACTCACCCCCTAAAACATAGGCACTTATTCTCCATTTTGAATGGCAGTGACTTCTTTTGTGCTCACTCTTTCTTAGTTTTTTATAGAAAGAAAAAGCATCACATGCAAACCAAGTTATCGTGTGTTCTTGGCAGTTTTAACCTAACTTTAATATGTTACAAAAAATAAGATTTGTTGTGTAGTTTACCTAGCAGAACCTCCCTTTAAGACATATTTTCTTCATCGGGTATTGTTTAACTGGACTTCAGTATGTAATGACTTATTCAGTAAAAATTTTACTTTTTTATATATTAAAATATGGCTCATTGGAACCTACATTTGAATTTTAATAGTTTACTTGTAAAAATTGACATACGAAACAAGCATGTGTGACAACTTTCACGTACTTATGTACCCTGTTGCACGTCATGCAGACCTTTTTGCATTTAAGATCAAAATGCTGTCATTGCTACTAATTTAGTAGCTGTTTCACTTTCACCATGTACAATTTGCCAGTAGAGTTTGATACTGTTTAAATAGTGTTTAAATAATTATTAATAGATCGCAAAAATGCATGCATGGCAACACTGTAAACACAAGTACCTTTGTACTCCGTCAACTTACAGTCTACACAAGAAGTACAGCTGCTTAACATGCGTGTGGGGAGGGTGGGGAAGTGAATCAGTTCTCTTCAATACCTTAATTGTCATTAAAATCCTATATAAACATGGTGCCTGTTTAGTCTTTTTTGGTTTTCTGTAAGTTTGGAATAAGTCATCCTGTATTTTGCACTGACTGAAAAATGTAATTTGACATTTTTAAAATTAAAACCGTCATGGTATTTAAAGATGAACTTAAGCTCTACTAATTCTATTAAACTGCAGGCTGCCAATGAGTTATAAAGTCTAATTAATCATTTTGTCAGCTTTGCCTTCTGAAGCTAGTCAATATAAATTTGAATAAATAGGAAGCTATTGACCCAGGCACCTCTGGATGTTCTGAATAAAGATGTGCCACTTGTAAAATACTCTACTACCTATTTTGACTGCATGTAGTTATGTGCAAATATGGGAGGGAATTCTTCAGTGCTAACATTGAGGTGTGGTGGTAAACCCTCTATTTAAAGTATTTATTTGTGGTGATAAATAAAGGAATATGTATAGTAATTTCTTGTGTGTTTCATCTAAACACAGTGGTTTTGAAGATATAAACTTTTTAGTCAAAGTTTGTCGCTGACACTGCAGTGTGACATGTCACATCAGGTTGCATCAATAGAGCCATGTTATGTAAAAGTAATGAAATGTGACTGATAGAACCCAAGATACTGTAACATACTGTAACATAATGTGTCAGCATTTCTTTAATGGAGCCTTTCAGGAATGCTTTTTTGTAAAATACCTTAAAAAATCAGTTACAGAAAGTGATGAGGAGATATAAAATACCTGCGCTTAGTTGCTGCAAGGAACATATGAAATAACCTAAATTAAAATAATTTCCAGTAATTTCATAAGCTATGTCTCCTCTGTAAAGTTACAGCAATGAAATATACACACAATCCCAGGTAATTCTGTAACTGTATTTTATGAAATTGATTTCCTGATCCTGCACAGGAATAAAAATTTCGCTGTGTTTGATACAAGATTAAGTTGTCATGCCTGTATTATTGGAAGTTCTCCCTATCTCATGGAGGGAAAAAAAAAGTGTATTGCCCTAATATATTCTAACACTCTGGGTAACCTAATTTTCATTAAAAACAAAATCCATGATCCTGGAAACAAACTGATTATTTACTCTTGTAGAGGTCGGATTGCATCTTTTTCTTAATATCTCACTAAGCTTTTGAACCTGAAAGCAGAATAGCATTGTGTGAAGGATGTGACATATAAAACACCATTGCCACTGACATTCTTCTTCTGAGGATGAAAGACAGTGAACTGTTTGTCTTCAGCAGATTAACAGGGAAGGTTGTTTTTGTTTGTCTGACTGGTCAAGGACAATTTACAGTTCAGTTACTCTGAAGGAAAGACTTGTTGATTTGAGAGCACTCCTATTATAGCTCCAGGTAGAGGATGATAGATTTAGCCGTCATTGTGATAAACTGCAGCCTATATGCTGGCAATACACAAAATAAATAAAACACTAGTAGATCTGTTTGGTTCAGCTACTTAACAGCAAGTGCTGCATGTAGGTGTAGGCTTCTTGGGAAGGTACCAAGGATTTAAATGTTCCCTTTAGTTCAAACGTATCTTGGGCTTGCTGAGAATGTTTAATACTTGCTAACGGGGGTTGGGAGAAGGGGTGTGGAAATAAAGAAAACTTTTCTCTGGAAAAATGACATTTGAATCCCAGTAGGTCAAAAGTAAATTTTATATTTCAACAAAATGCTCCCTCTTTACACGGTGAAATGCTTGTTTTTCTCAATTTTTTTCTTATCTTTGAATTTCTGAGTCAAGAGTTTTCAAAAATCTATTTCATTCCCTGCCCATGGCAGACTGTTCTGGCTTAGAATATCCTCTCCTGGAACAACCACTCGGACAAAGAGATTTTCTTCTAGGTTTAATTTATCTATTTGCTTGCTTATTATCTGCTTGGATATTACCCTTGATAGCCATTATCATTCCATTAGAGCAGTCTTGTCAATTTTTAATTGCTTATTATTTCTTTTAAGATACATTCTATATATATAGCAACTCCTCTTTTATTTAGTGATGGGCATTGTTTGCTATGCTACTAAGCTTTAACTAATAGGAATTTTCTGTGGTGTAACGTTAATTTTTATTTTTCTTTTAGTGACATGATATAAATCGCTGCTAACAGTACTAATTCCAGCATATTCTAGTCAATTATATCACTCTACAAATTTACATTTTACATTGAACTTCATACACCTATAAACAACTGTTAAAACTGTACAAATTAATAAATAACTGTATTTACCCTGCACTGTCCTGTACATCTAATTCCATTCTCTCCTATGCAGGGAGGCTGTATAGACTCATCTTGAATTTTCCAATATGTTGTGGTGCAAATAACACTAATACTAACATACTGTACCTACACACCTGTTGATTTTTAATTCAGTGAAATCATGAATAGAAAACAGGGAAAAATTTATGTCGAAAGCTCAAAATTTAACCTCAATTTTTCATTAAGGCAAATGAAATGGTGTTTAAAAAACAAACTGTCCAAGCAAGAACAAAGCAATTAAAGCAAGTGTTTGTTTGTGTGTAAGACGTGAATAATATGTGCTATAGACAAAGCCATCTGGAGAAAAGAACAAAGCCAATTGACCATTCTGAACCTGAAGTTTGCAGTGCTGAGTGCTGCCCACCACAACTGAGTGCATCTCTTTGTTCCATCTAGTGGTTAGATCAAGAATGGAGGAGGAATCAGTTCTTTGTTATTTTCATCTTGCAGTTCAAGCCATGAACATGAGATCTATGTTGAAAGATCACATGTTCAGTTTCTGTACACATTACTTTCAAAAGCAGTTACATAGTTTCCTGTTATTCGAGATAGGTTTGGGATTTTTTTTAAAACGCTCAGATTGGCAAAAATGTTTTCAGAAGTTAATGGTGACACCTAAAACACTAGGTGTTTCCCTCTGTATAAAGAGTGCACAGGACTTTTGTTGCTTTGTGTCCTTCCCACAGTGTGATTGTCATCCTTTTACCTATTTAAATACTGTGGAACCACCTACTGATTCAGGAATCAATGGCTTTCAGAACAGCATCTTCAAAATATAGGGAACTGGCAATTTGGCAAGAGTACTTTGACAAGCAAAAGGCATGCAGAAGTCACAGAATCACAGAATCACAAGGGTTGGAAGGGACCTCGAAAGATCATCTAGTCCAACCCCCCCAGCCAAGGCAGGGCCACCTAGAGCACATCACTCAGGAACATCCTTTCTCAGTCATCCTTTCTGCCTTCCAGAAAAGGGATGAAAGCAAAAAATGAACATTCTGCTTTATTCATATCTGAAACTTGAATGGAACAGGTAACATTATTAAAGGAAACACTACAGAGCAATGTTGGAGAGTTCTTTCAACAAGGATGGACTGTTTGTTGTTTTTTTGATGCCATTCTGTACTTAATATTGATATTTCACTGGTGGTCATGAAATACTATTTCATGAGGCTTGCGGTTTTTCACTGTTGTGTGGACCCACACAGAAAAATACCTATAACATGTAGTAATACTGGTTATTTTAGATAAAAGGAGGAAGGGATGCTATTGCACGTAAATTTCAGTTTGGCAGTGAAGGGTAAAATCAGGGTTACGGTTGGCTGTTTTTTGTTGTTTGTGTTTGTTTTGTTGTGTTGTTGGTTTTTTTTAAAGAAGAATTTATATATTGAAAAAGTCAATTCAAGAAAGCAGTAAGTCTATGTAACAAAGTAGTAATTACTAATCTGATGAAAATGTAACAGTAATAGCATTTACATCTCACCTAATATTGACTATCAACAGAACTTCAATGCAAATAAGCCTGATTTGGGGAGACAGAAGAGTGGCAATAGTTGTCGTTTCTGCAGATGATTTTGATGTCCTATGTAATTTATTCAGTAGGTTCCTTACAGGGAGGGAAATGAGTACCTAACATTGCAACATTCTTTCAAATCAAAATTTTGTGTGGAGAAGACTTAGAAACTTTTACTACTGGCAAATTTAATATCTGTTTGGCTTTCTTTAAGTTTTGCACGATTCTGTTCTTTCTATTGTACAGGTCGATTATTGTTTTAATTATTATTTTTTTTAATTTGTTAACCTCTTCCCCATTTTTTACAGCTGACTATTTCTTACTGGGCTTGTTTTATTTAGTTTTTGAATAAGTTTTACTTGTCTATCCTCACAGTAAACTTAATTTGTTGCACATGCACTTGATCTGCACAACACTATAGTAATTACTGAAACTGCCAATGAAAAAACTAACTACAAAACAATTAATAAAATGCATGCTATGTTAAATAAGGTATTGAATTCTGTGTGACGGCACAAGCTCTAAAAATTGCTGAAGAGTCCGATAAACAAGGTAGATGGTCTTACTTGAAAGTATTGTGTCTGCACAGATCTGCAGGGAAACAATCACAAGTTGCTTTGTATGAATGTGAAATGAGATAAAGTTTTAAGTTTTCAAGGACTTCATAAAATACATTACTTAGTTGTTTTTAGAGTAATACAAGGGAAAAATAGTGGAGAATGCAAAATGGGCTTACTCTCGTCTGCTTCATGCCCCTTATACTGAGAATAAGTGTAGAGGAATTCTTAACTCAATCATAGAGCTCACACTTCAACCATTGTCTACCAGATATTCTTAATGACTTTCTTGATCAGTACAGCAAGTTTTAAGAACAGCTTTGAAGAATGGAAATAGGGAATACATTTATGTAGGACTAGAAGAGGACTAAGTTCTCTAGTGTCTCAGCAGTTCAGCTGCCAAACGTCTATTTAAGTGTCTGACTCCTAAAATAAATGTCTGGGCAGTCTTGAGTGTCAATTCCAAAATTTTTAAGTCAGTTTTTCCACTGTGAATTTTCTTTCAGTTAATTTAGAAGTCATCTGAAAATCGAGTGGCTCAGATGCCATTTAAAATGGAGGAATTTCTCTATGCTTGAGAGGCATCCCTTCATATGTAACTCAGCAGCAAATGAGTGTGTAGTCGGTGACAGTCTAGGAGGTTTCTCCCAGTTCAGTTGACGTTTAGAGAATTGCCACTGTACGGTGAGACATTCTGCTTACCCCTCCAAAAGCGAAATCTTTGCGAACTATATGATTTGAGAATAAGGTGATGTGGCAACACTGACACAATTTTAATGGAAGAATTAGCTAGAAATGCACATGCTGTAGCAATTGCATGAAGAGATTGTAAATGCGTCCTGGTTGTATATAATTTATTGCTTTTTCCTCTGTGATTAGAGAAGGCAAACAAGTCCATCTCTGCACTCAAGGAAATTAGGGAATCAATTTCACGGAAGGAACAATAACAAACAGAAAGCCTCTACGCTAATACAGGAATATTCAAGTTTACTAGATTGTGCAGGTTAAGCAAAAAAGTTTCTTTTTTGTGCTGTGATTTTTCATTTTGCACTACAGGCTTTTAGGGTTATTAAATGTCTAGATTTTAAAGCGCATTTCATCAACTGAAGCAGTATACAGCAGCCAAATTCTGGTTTTTGATACGCAAACATCACTCACTGATTTAATTATAAACTTTTCATTTATATTCAAGAAAGCGATGTTTGACTGCACGGTGGTCTGTTGTATAAGATTCCAGTGGCTATTCCAAATATTTCAATACGATTTTAATGCACAGAGTCAGTGAAAGTCTTCCTAATTAAACAAAAATTAGATACTAGCTAGCAAAGACAATCAGTACTTGAAAAAAAGGGATCCAAAAGCCTCCACAGAGCACAACATGTTCCAATGAGACCTGCAAACTGAGGGAAAAGTGAAGCTCAAAGCAAAGCTCTTGAGTCCACGAAACATATTTCTGCTATCCTTGGATCAGCTGTGAATAACTTGCAGTGCATGTGCTGAAGTTAGCCCTACTCAGCTATGGAGTGCCCACCACCTTCACGGAACAGCTGGGAAAATAGTCTGCAAACAAATGGTTGAGTGAAATTAAGATGTTGATCTGGAGGAAAGGAAGCAGAAGAAACCAGTTCTGAATGAAGGGGCCTCATCTGATGTCTGCCTTAATTATCCCAATCCCTTCCTGCCCTTTGGGTGATGCCAGTCCCTAAGTTATGTGCAAATTCTCATTGTTCTCCTTTACTTTGTCCACATTGTGAAATGCAGTGCTTAAACTGGACTTTAGTATTTCAGCTCAAACCCTTTCAATACTAACAAAGACGACTGTATGTTTTCTCCGGGCATGTTACTGTTTATACACCACAGCGAGAGATGCAGCAATCTGCCTTTTCGGAAAAGTGGTGCTTTGCACAGTTTGTGATCTCCTGTAACCTGTGGATGTTTTTCTCTGAGGAACAGTCTGTCTGTTTGATCTCAGCCTGGCATTTGTCTACATAACCATTCCTATTTAGGTATAAAATCTTAGTCACTTACTGAATTTGGCGGGGAGGGTTCAGAAAATTTTCCCAGTTTTTCAGGATTTTAAATTCCAGTCCTCTCTTTCAATATACTTCTAGGCACCTCCCAGCTTTTTGTCATTTGCAGATGAAGTAAGCTTTTTTTTCTGTACTCCATTGTAGTGTTGCATTCTGGTTTCATTTTCTTTTTTTTATAGTCCAGGTTTTCAAATAGAGAGTTTAATGAATAGATGATACAAACAGTCTACAGTTATCTGAGCCATCATGAGCCAGCAATGTGCCCTGGTGGCCAGGAAGGCCAATGGCATCCTGGGGTGCATTAGAAGGGCTGTGGTCAGTAGGTCGAGGGAGGTCCTCCTCTCCCTCTATTCTGCATTGGTGAGGCCGCATCTGGAGTATTTCGTCCAGTTCTGGGCCCCTCAGCTCAAGAAGGGATAGGGAACTGCTAAAGAGAGTCCAGCACAGAGCCACGAAGATGATCAAGGGAGTGGAACATCTCCCTTATGAGGAAAGGCTGAGGGAGCTGGGTCTCTTTAGCTTGGAGAAGAGGAGGCTGAGGGGTGACCTCATCAATGTTTACAAATATGTTAAGGGTGAGTGTTGGGAAGATGGAGCCAGGCTCTTCTCGGCCTCATTAAGCGATAGGACAAGGGGCAACGGGTGCAAATTGGAGCATAGGAGGTTCCGGGTTAACGTACGGAAAAACTTTCACTGTGAGGGTGACAGAGCACTGGGACAGGCTGCCCAGAGAGGGTGTGGAGTCTCCTTCTCTGGAGACATTCAAAACCTGACTGGACGTGTTCCTGAGTGATGTGCTCTAGGTGGCCCTGCCTTGGCAGGGGGGGCTGGACTAGATGATCTTTCGAGGTCCCTTCCAACCCTTGTGATTCTGTGATCTCTTTAAATATCTTTTATTGTTACAGTTTCTCCCATGGTGACTCAGTGTCACAGGTTTGCAAATAGTTATTTGAAATTCTAATTGTCTTGTAGCATAGCTATCAAGAGGGCAAAAAGTAGTAATTGCATTTGGGTCTGTGAGCCTGTTGATTTTAAGTTTTTGGTTTTCTAAAATAAAAAACAACAACAGAACAAAAGAAAAACAGAAAAAAAAAGAGAAACAAAAAAAGAAGGAACTGGAGGGCTTACAAAATAAATTAGCAAAAGGGCAGCAGCAGATACCTGGATACAGATCTTAGTACATCTGGTTTCATGCAAATGGTGCTGTGCCACTGTATTTATTCACCTCTAACGTAATTCCCGAGTTGCCCGAAGCAAATAAGGTTGTACCAGCAGCCAGCCTGAGATCGGATGACAGACAAAAATTAAATACAAGGAAAATAGCTTTACTGCTTATCTGTTTTCAGTTGCACATAAAGAGAGAGAACAAAAAAGGTGTTTTTGCAAATAGTTTGTTTTTGCAATAGAAGTAACTGGGATTTTTAAATTACTGTCACGTGCCATCAGTTTATTAAATTGGTTTCTGTTCTTCTGAAGGCAAATAATGCTACCCGTAAATTTTCAACAGAGTTTGATCCATTTTGTAGAAGAGAGTTTTTCCAGATGAAATCATAACCTTGAATGAATAAATGCCCTAAAATGTTGTTGAAAATAGTTATAAGTGAATGTATGTTCACATTTATTTAAATTTTCATTTCTGTTCCTCAGAAACAAGGACCATGGGACACTGCAATGAAAACTTTCTTTTTGGTAACTGAGTTTTCTTCATGGCCCAAAATTGGCAAATAATTGGTTATTTGGCCTTTTTTTTTTTTTTTAACTTTGAAATTATGTTTTGTCTCCACTAGGGAGCAGCAAATGACATAAAAATGTTCTTGTTACTCAGTCTCTAATCCAACTGAAAGTAATAGTAATAGAACCTGGATGAAGATTTCTTTCATTCAGTAAACTGGCAGCTTTCAGACGCATCCACTTTCAACAGCACTTCGAACCAGTGTGATTTTTGAAAACTTCATAGTAGCCTTATTCTTTTTCTAGCCATATTCCTTTTAATTCCCCCTGTACGAGGTGGCTTTCAGTGGATAAAATGGGGTCTGTTTCATGTTCAAGCTGCTGTACAACGGTTAATGATGGACCTGAATGCCTAAATTTGCTGCAGATGGAGGCTCAGTATGATTTTTATTTTGGTATATTTTTAATTTTTAACTAGTATCTTTCTTACAGAAGCACCTTGACTTAAGGAATATATCCATGTATCATGAATATTTTAAATATCATTTTATACATTGTTCAATTCCTTACCCCCATACCGGTCTTCACACCCTCAAGAAGAAAATGAAGATTCATTAGAGAATGCACTTAAAACTAAATATATCATATTCATGATTTTTGGTCTGATTAAAGACTGAACTTACACAGATAATGTAAGTAGAGTGTACAATCAAAGAAAAAGAGCAAGCCTGTGGGATGGCGCTAGGTTTCTACTGGACTAATGGACTAAAAGTTAGGAAAAAGTAAACTTTCTTTGTGGCTGGCAGCTGCTAAACTATGGAGTCGTCTTCCAACAAAAGTGATGCATGCTCGCTTTTGGAGTCATTTAAGAGTGGACAAAGAAAAGCTCTAAACAATATACTGCAGAAAATAATCTTTCAATGACAGCAGGAGAGGCTAAATCACCATATTTTTTTGCTCTGATTTCTTACTTATTCTGTCACTTAACTGGAATATGTAAATGATAGATATTAAAAATAAGAAATTTAATTTTTAGTCTGTAAGAAAGATGGGTGCCTGGTGGCTTTTGGTTTTGTTGTCAGGTTTTGTGAGTGCTTGAACGAGACACTTGCTACTGTATTGAGCAGCGTACCGTTGCTTTAGCCCAGATGTAGGGAACACAGAATACTGAGAGACCAGTAGTGGTTTAAGGACAGCAGTTCCCTGCATAAAACCACCATTACACTGGTGCAGCATCCTGCAGAAGTGAAAGAATAAGATGTTTGAATTTAATGAAAAGAACGTTGTACTCTTTGCTGGCTGGTGACTCTTCTTTCTGAGTGTCTTTGTATTTCTGAATCATGCTACTAATACCAGTATGTTCTGCAACATAGGTATTTGGTTAGGTCTTCAGGTGATTTCTTGGGTTGAGAAAGACATAACTTTGTAGAAATAATGACAACATGTTTATATAACCAGCGCCCTTTTATGCATTTACATTTGCAGTGGATATTGCTGGATGTTAAAATATTCCTCTAAAAACTACCTACCTTCCCAGAAAAGTACAAAATGATATTTTTGAAAGGTAGGGTTTTTTTCCCTGTCTTTTATCAAATAATTACAAAAAAAAAAAAAAAGAAAAGAAACAATCTCACAATAACTTCGGGAGTTTGTTCCTTTTAATTCTTTGTGAACTGGAAAAACACTGTGGAAGGCATGTTTTGAATATCAGCACTTCAAAGGTGGCGTACCTAGTCCATGAGGCAGCACTGATGGCATATTTTGTCCTGTTTCTCTGGTACATTAGGCAGCCCTGAGGCAATTGAAAGGCCTGTTAGGATCTCATCCACCTAACCTTCCCATTTCTGCTTCTTTCTCATGTCTGTCGTACACATAGGAAATTCAGATCACTTAGATGTTTCCACAGCAATTCAAAATCTTCCCCTGTTCTAGATTTTTCCACCTAGCTTGTATGCTGAACTACTTGGACTTAACTGGAGTCAATATGTTTAAAATTCTTGAACATATGGCAAGAGATATATGTAGATTCATGTTTTGTCTCCGAGTAATATGCTGCCCACCAAAATGAAACCGATGGAATAGTGAATGCACACCAAGTTTGACAGAGTGTGCAGAAAGGGATCGTGGCTTGGAGACTATCAGCTGAAGTCTGCTGGGAAAATCTTCACCAGCCAGATCAAATCCAGCCCATAGCATCATCTCCCTTAATGGTATAGCTCCTTTCAGCTTCAGCCTTAACAGCTGTGCACTTTGCTTTCTTCTTCAGAAGGGCTCTATACAGCAGACATGAACCCACAAGTGATAACTTCACACATTTCGCTTTATGTGATAAGTATCGTACAACATACGTTTCCTCAGTTACTTCCACCGTGGAGTTTATATGGCCCTTATGTGGAAAGAGGGAATGTGCCGCAGTGTTGCTGCTTTGTCTGTTGTGACTGGTTGTTTCTTTCTATATAGACTGGGGAAAACGAGAACTTAGTGGAAAATGAGTATTGTGGATGAAGAAATAAGTAATGAGACATTATTGAAAGTGTTATCAGTTGATTCTTTCTACCAAAAGGCAAAATAGACACTCAAATTTATCCGTTTTCATATGCCATGCATGAAAGTGATTGGGATCATTTACGTTCACACTTATTTTGATAGACAGTGAAAGGATGGATGGTGAATTCAACTTTTTATCGCTAGCCATCTGTATCCAAAAGCACAGGAGCGTTAGGAGCACGGTAAATGACTCTGGTTTGGGTTGCAGTTATAATTCAAGAGAAAGGTAAATAAATGGAAAATACCTGAAAGCTGACCGTAAGTTTGTGGCTGTATTAGGACTGCAATGAATATAAACTATTGAATTCCGTTGAATTATTTATGGAGTTCCAGGAGATAAGATTTCTGTCATTCTGTTGACTGTGTTATAATTAGACTAACTCTGACATCAAGTTGCAGGCAAACCAAAAATAAGATCAGTCGTAAGATCATGATATTGAGTGAAAAAGCTAAAGTATGATGAGTTCCTAATATATGAAAATTTAAAAAAAAAATGCTTCAGCTGCTCTGTTAAGACAGAATCTTGAAGGTGTTGGAATTTTTCACTGACACAATGCTACAGATTTCATAAAATATTTAAATACTTTATGCTTCTTCATTGTAAATCTAACATGGAATTATCAGTGACTATTCTGGACAAATTTACACATATGTCAGTGCCTCTGAGCAGCCTTAACTAAGTTGCTAACTCTGAGCATTTAAAGCAGTGTGTTCTCAGCTGCATCTTCATAAGCCATAGTAATCTATTGTAGTCGATAACCAAATAGAACTTTGCCCCAGCACATCTAGTAAAAGTATTTTTCCATTATCATTTTTTGTATTATTATATGAAGTTTCTAAGTTTCTTTAAGTGTAGGAAATAATCTTGTAGAAGATTTTGTTAATGCATACCTCAGACCTTGAGAATTTGAATGGATTTTTCATCCCTCTTAAGGAGTCATCAGTTTTCGTACAACTGTTCTCTGTGTTTTTCAGGATTATTTAGTGTCAGCAGAGTTCCATTCTTTTGATTTGCTTTCCTAAGTAGAACTTCTGGTAGAAATAAATTACTCTATAACTAATCCAGCTTGCATGTTTTATCAGCATTCTTTCCATCATTTGTTTTCTTTGCATTTATTTTAATCTTGCCTGTTAGAAATAATACAGTGATTTAATGATCTATCATGTGCAGCGTTGTTTGTGCCACTGAAAGGTAATGTCTGTCTGGATATGGAAGCAGGATGAGACCCTTGTTTGGTGTGGCTGCTTTATGCTTTGTTTTATCTAAGGCTGTTCCCTTAACCAAAAAAAAAAAAAAAAAAAAAATATTAAAAACCCGGTTGNAATTTATACACACCGGTGAACCAAAGTTCAATTCTTTGTTTACACCATGTTATTTGTTCCTATTGTTTCATATTCTAAGAAACAAAGCATCTGAGACCTGAAATGGAGATACTTTAAAAGTGCTTTATTTTGCCCCAGTTCCATTTAGAGACCCCAGTGATGTGCACACAGTACGGAATGACCGTGCTGTGAGTACTTATATGAACTCAATATTTTTGTACACATAATGAACATCTGGTGACAAGACGCTCAGAGCAACAACAACAAAGAAGAAAGGGGAGAAAAAGAAGAGGAGAAGGAAAAGCAAAAAGCAGTAAAATCTTTTGCGTGCCTGCTACTTTTATGGCTTAAAATATTTTTCCTTCAATCAGTGCATCTAGGGGAACTTTTTTTGATGTAACAATCAATTTTTAACAAGGAAAAAAGTCTGAACTCATAAATATTGTATGCATTAATTGTGAAGCTTAATGGAACATTTTGTGTTTCTGAACAACTCGTTTACATAATTAAAATCTCCTTTGATCTGTGAGTAAATGATTTAATCTTAATGCTCATTAGGCTAAATGGGTCTTCTATTCAATTGTATCAAGATGGTATGGAAAATTTTCAGACTTTTAGAAAATATTTGTTAGTTGTTAGGTAAACACAGAAACCTATCTGTGAACAAATATCTTTTATCTCTATAAAAGATTTTGAGTCTAAAACTAATTCAAATTAAAGCACTTTTTTTGCCTTTTATCTGACATTTTGGTTTCAAGAGCAGTTCGCTGAAATACAGGAGGAGGGTTGTTCAATTTATATTCATTAACTACTGCACTACAAAAACAGCTTAGTCCTTGAAAATTTTAAAAAAAAAAATTAGATTTAAAAAAAAAAAGCCTAGGTGTACCTCCACCTAAAATAAGTCAACTATAGTTATCCAAATTCTTAAGGGAGACTGACGTTTTCTTGCAGGTCTCACTCAGAAATCCTTCTGGATAGAGCGAAGCTCAGTAACATCTGGGAAATATACGATGAGATTTCATCTTTCTAGGATTCATGTAACAAAGTAATACCATGTAATACAATATTTATCTGCCAAAGGCTGTTGCCTTTAAGTGCTGGAGATGGACAGTATTCTTTCCTCCAGATTTTCTCACTTATATGCTAAGAAAGCAAACTCTTAATATAAGGTGCTGCAAAGCTAGCAGGTAACTTCAGAGAAACTGGATAAGCTTGTCTAACAAACCTGCTTCCTTATGTCTTAATCCAGACAAAGAAAGCTTACAAATTGGACATCAGTGTCCCAATGCTCCACTTTTTTCTCAAAAGTTCTAAACCAAATAACTTATTTTGAAAAAAATCTTTTTTCATTATCCCATCTGTAATTTTTTAAAGCCACTTTTCATTCCCACAGGGAGCCCTTTTCTTTTTAAAAAAAGTAAGAATTTTAATTAGCTCAGGTGGTGCAATAAACACAAACATCTGTGTCCCTTTATTAAAGGCTGTTCTCAGTCCCTTCCCTCTCTCAAGAACAAATGTATAGCACAAAAATACTCCAGAGTCACCTTGCTGAGATCTGAAGTGACTGGTGTCCATAGGCACTGCCACACTGTGTCAGACCAGCCTTTCTGTACAGCACTGGACCACAGAAGATGTCTCAGAATATTGTAAAAAGCAAAGCAAGCACACAGACACTCCTGCCTCTTCCCCAGAGACACTTCTAGCAATCTGCAGTTTAGGGACATCTTGAGCCAGAAGGTTGTATCCATATTTAATTTCTGTTGAAAGTGTTATCTTCCATGAAGTAATCCATGGAAGACACATTAATCGTGCTATTACACAGATGCAAAAGCAGTTTGGATGAAATACTTTTGCACACTACATTTAAATATTGAACATTAATGTTTGTTTAATATTTCCTGTGTATAATTTGTTTTCTTTTTCTCTAGTATGGTTTGAGCTGTTGTATTTATTTGCTTCATTTATTTAAAAAAAAAAAATAATTGTCAGAGTTTCTTTTGGAAGTTACATTTACAGCACTGTAGTCTTAAATTACAATTGCCTGTTGCCAAAGATCACCTTTATATCAAGGTGAAATTTAGTTTTTATGGTGCTAACACTCAGACTTTAAGAAAACAGCAGAATCTTTGTTATAACATTCAGTTAATTGAACTGTTACTGAGCTGAGTTCCATGCAACAGTATTTAATTTGGATTATTTTATGCTGAAATTTCAGAAGATTTATTACATTTTAATTCCAGAAAATGTGATGCATTTTAACCAGTATTATCTCATTAGAATGATTTTGTGTTTGTAAAAATATTGACTACAATTCTGTCTATGTACAATCAAAATACCCATGGCTTCAGTGGAACTTCTTATGTAAATAATGAAGACTTGAGTTTAAAGGCTACAGGGTTTTTTAATGAAAACAAAAATTATCCCTTTGATAACAGTTTTAGCTGAAGGAAATGGGGTTGGGTTTTTTTGCTGTGCTGAGTGTTGAGAATTTACATAGCAAAGTGCAAACATCCAAGAAAAGACGTCTCCCCTCAAAAGGGTTGGTCTAATATACGTGCAAACAAAGTATGAAATGTAGATTTGGCATGGCTTGACTTGGTTTGGCATTGCGGTGACGGGAGGTAACGTTTTCAGAATCCCCTAGAGGGGTTTGGGCTCCTGAGTACTCAGCTTAGAGAAGAATACCAGTAATCTGTAGTGATGGTCTGCAATAGTTAGTACTGCTTTGTACTGAGAGATCATAATGCATATATTAGCTATTATTTGCTTTTAAATTTGAAACAGACAAAGCTGGTTTAATGTGGAAAATAGACATGAAAATTTTTTTTCCCTTTTTCATGTTCGTATAGTTTGAATAAGCATTTCCCCTCTCACTCATTCTAACTACTGATAATAATGTGAAAAAACTGCATGAACATCCCTTAAATCATTGTGTGGACTCTGGGAGGGTTTTCTCATTTCGGCAATATAAATACAAAAGTAATCACAAAATAGAGATGAAGTACACTTATCCCGACTTACTGCCTGTGATTTATGTGCATGAGTTTATAATAAGGTAATATGATAAGCATTTAAATTTGGAAACAAAACTAAAGAATTTTAACTCTGTTAACCTGATAATGTTTGAAAAAAGCTGTTCAGCAATAATTTGATCTGTTCTTAATTTCCGTGTAAGTCAATGCTGTACAGCTTTTTAGAATTATTTTTAACAGTGAGAGGATTTTGTAATAAGACATCTGGGGTGATGACATGTTTTTGAATAAGACATCGGAATTTAGATTTCTTTTCATAAGTATGTGTGTGTGTATTGTGCAATCCCCATTTCAGATGCCAAGTTATGGTGCATCTTCCATAAAACCAGCCTAATATTATTGCTATAAAAATATTACCGAATTAACACACAAACCTTTACAATCAGCCTATTGAAACATTATCTCTATGCACTTTGATCATGGAGAGATAATTGAGTGTATTTGTGTTGAAATCTTGCGGCCAAATTGAAAGATGTTTAGGACCTTCAATAAATGTGTAATAAGTTGGGAATTTTGGTAATGCTGTGTTAACATGTTTTCACTGAGTTTTCACTTCTGGCAATTTTTTTTCAAATCATACTCCTTTCTTTAGTCTCAATGAAAATTTGTCTATGGCTTAAAATTAAAGACACTTTGTGAAAGTATTCTGAGTGAAGTTCCATTCAATGCACACTGCATAGATGGAACATTCATGGAGCACAGGTTAAAGAAAGGTGTGTTTCAGAAATATTTTAATGTATTTTCACTCTGAATAGATCAGCTCGAACTGAAGTCAGTTAGTATATTTGTAAAGAATTTTAAGTATATTCACTGTATTATTGATTTTTAGTTACCTAAATGCCTTGAACAGCCCTACGACGTGATGGATGGTTGTCAGAATAATAGTTTTCTTTATGGAAAATCATATGAAAGATATGCCTGTGTCTTATTTCTGTACACCAGATGTTGGATTTGATTCCTCACATAGACAAAGAGCAAATCAGAATTTTTCGTTTCTGAACCACTGTCTGACCAAGCTATAGAGACATAAGTAGTTTAAAAAAAAAATAAAATGCAAATTATTAGCTCCAATAACAAAAGAAAAGACAACAGGAGGAAAGCAGCCAGTCTTGCAAAATAGCTGCATATTTCTGCATTTAAAAAAAAAGAGAAAAAAAGTATATTTAAGAATAGTCAAATATGACTTGATACAAAAGTATAGGTAGAAGTTAAGAAACTGAGCTGCTTCAAAGGGATATAGTCAGTGTGCCTTGTATGTAAGATTCAGGATCAAAGATATTTTTTGCCAGATTAGAGGATTTCTTGCAGTGAAATGCTAACTATCTGAAACCTGAAACTATCTGGGCTAAACTGTTTTGCACAGCGAAAATATTTTTGTAGGAGAATATGAACAAATATCGGGATTGTGCTATTTTATAAGCAGTCATGTGAATACTTGATCTTTTGAGGTCTAAGGCCAGGGTTTTTCCCTTAAGACCAGAAGAACAAAGTGGTCCTTTATGTAAGAGCACTGGTTCATTCAGGAAGAAACTAAATCTCACAGGGAAGAGTCTCAGCAAGTTGGCTAGTAATCACAGGAAAAATTGTAAAAGTGGCAGTGAAATGTCTTTTATCTGCTGTCAGAATTAGTGGTCAGAGAGATTGAGATGCACTTTCTTAGTCAAAAACGTTTGGTCGTTGCCACTGTTTATCACAAAAAAAATGTCTGATTTCCCTCAAGAATTTCTTCCTTCAGGACAGGTTTGTTATTGGCAACTGAACGTCACATTGCGATAGGATACTTCTCAAGATTAGGCCAATGCTGCTGATGAGACTAGAGCAAGCCCAGACTGAGAATTCTCCAGAATATTTTCCCATCTGTCAGCAATTTGTTCTGCAAAGGGCGCTTGGAGATTTGCCTTTCTTGATAACCTTTGGATTTCTCTTCCATGAACTTGCTCAGGTTCTTCAACAGACATTGTGAAGTTGTTTTACTTTGGTGGTGAGATTTTTAGCAGTGTAACTTGGTCACACCCTGTGTACCTTCTGAGCAGATACCTCAGTAGCACAGCCGTTCCCGTACAGAAAGCAAAGCCTGACTCTAATGTCTCTAATGACTTCACTTCTGCCTGGACTCGCTCTAACAGGTGCCTGACTGACCTGCACACACCCCAGAGGTTGACTGTGTCAGATCCAGGTTGTACCAAGATCAAATTTTCATAGCATATGCCCAGATTCCTGATGGGCATTATTCTAAAAATGCAGTGCCAGCCTTATTTTTTTCTAATGCAGCATTAGAATTTTTTCAGCAAATTACATATTGCTATTTGTATTGAAGTGTAAATTCTGATTAATGGTTTAAGTATTCCAATCACTTAACTTGAATCTAATGTTCACTGAAAGAGCTAAAGCACAATCACATTGCTCCATTTCAAGCTTCTACAAAAGAATTCAATTTATTTAATTTAATATTAGGAAATATTTCTTCCCAGTCATTATCTACATGATTTGTTTACATAACTTTTTAATGGTAAATTTTGGACTGAAGTTGTGGAGCAGGTGATCAGTAGAGTAACTGGTAAATATTAGAGAAGGAATGTTTTGACTTGCTACTCATCATTCCTCAAGTATGTTGGAGATCTAGTGAGATACTCTAGATGCTCTTACCTCAGTGGACCTGTGTAAGGTACCTGCTATGCTGATGTCCCTCTAGGTCAGCTGCTATCCAGAGAAAACCTTTACACTGGTTCCTGAAGTCATGCAAATGCTTAAATATTCCTACACGATATGCTTTCCTGCTTGCATCCTACAAGGTCTGTCCTTTCATCAGTCCTTTCATCCCTTATTTTCCTTTAAACACTTTTAGAAGGTGTTTTTGACACAATAGAAAAGGGTCTTTTTAATAGTATTTTAAGGTTTCTGACTCTCACTTCAGAATTAAAAATCCTAATAGCATTCTGAGGAAATTTGATGCCTCCTAATATATTACGATTAGTGATCAAACTGTGCTGGTATACTGCGTTGTCCATCAGCTTTTCGTCTCTGGTAAAAAACTCACTAATTAGGATTTCATGGGTCAAAATAAATCCCAGATTTTACTTACACTTTTTGAGGCTTGTATTTCTTCCTTTGATTATGAACTGATGTGAAAGGGAAGGGTGGTGTTTTTTCTAAAGCATAGCACACTATTAAATGAACTTGCAATATTTTGGGGATATTATGATAAAATATGGACTATTTTAGATAAATTACTGACACATCAACAACTGATACACTGAATTTCAAATTACTTTTGAATATACAACTATTTTTAACCCATAAAGGCAGGGATTATGATGGATAAATAGCTTGAGTTGAAACTGTATCATCATAGGTTGTTCCCATTACCTCTTCTAATAATTTGTTCTTTTATAAATGACACCTCAGACTACATGTATGTATACATACCTAGCATTTAACTTGACCAGCAAGGTTCATTTCTCACGTGTGGATGAAAGGACAGAAATTAGATTATGGAAGGGTAGTATCTAGGAAATGTTTTCCTAATACGAGAACATTGTAAAAGTAGGTGTCTGGTAGAAGTAGCAGTGACAAGTTGCAAAATAAATAATGGGTGATAATTTTCCATAAATGAATGGGAATATGCTAAGAAGCTTCAGGAACACACCAAAGTAAAACTAGATATTTTACAGGATTTGTAGCAAAATTAAATTAACAGCATTTTTAGCTAGTGGTGGATGTTGTTTTAAAGCGAGTGATGGATCAAGGGTGTAATGATCAATGTTTGGGTTTTTTAGGAAACCAATATATTTGCAATGACTCTCCTTTTTAAAAAAATTTAGTTGTGGCAACACAATTTCTTTTTCAAGCAAGTTTACAAGGGGATAGTCTGCTGTTGGTCCCTGGTGTAAGGCAAGAATCCTGGAAACATACTCAGAATGCGCAACGTAACGTTCGTGCAGGCTATATCCGTTACGCTGGTCAAAAGGCAGAGCTATGTTTGTAATGACAAAGAAAGCCTTTCTCTTTGATATTGGAATACCTCCTCCTTTAGCCCAATCAATGCATTCCACACAGGCACTTTGTGTAACACAGCTGTCAGCGGTGGCAGACAGATGAATCACCTTGACACTTCCACTTTACTACAGCACCTAAATCAAATGCATCTGTAAGGGTAGGCTATAAACTATGCGTCACCTCCTTGGGGGAGACGGCAGGTGAGTGATGCAGATGATACTGACATTTCCCTCATAAGAAAAAGTAACCCAGGTAGACAATGTTTAAACCAACACGTGGGTGAGACTTTACTGAAGTTACCTTCTGGACTGCTCCCGGGTTTCCTGACTGCTGAGTAGCTGTACTTCTCCAGAAACTATCAGCCAGATTTCTGTTTCCCCCCTTTTGACTTGTCTTAATGATTCAATAAGAGTTCATTATAATGGATAATCTGTAAATTAATTCAATTCAATACCTACCATTTTACTTAAATCAGAAAAAGGAGAAAAAAAAATAAAACTTGACTACAAAAGTTATTTGACAAAAATAAAATTTAAAAAGCAGATTTCTATGCAGTCAGGCTTTACAGACACATTGAATCCAAGTCTAGGTTACATACGAAGATCAAGTCTGTGCAAATTAATATAGTACAGGAGATATTTCTTTTAGCTGTGAAATATTTTAATGTTAGGATCTGTATGGAAGAATATTTATATCAAATATGCATCGAACTGTTTTTAAAGAACTACTTTAAAGCTGAAAAGGTTGTCTCACGGAAAGCAAAAATATTTTGTCATTTAGAGTTCTACTGATTCTGTTTAGGGAAATCTTTTTACAGGAAACAAATAGACTACAAGTTTCTTTTTAATTCATATTAACCAGTGGAGAGTCACTTCTTTTGTACCTGCCAAATGATTGAAAGCAGCTCATTACTATTTTCCTGGAGTCAGGAGCCTTTACGTGACAAAAAAATGAAACACCTTTCAAAATAGAAACTTTGAAGCCTTTCACTTGTGACAAAGGTATCTATAGAAGTTTTGTGGGAAATTTTAATTTTTAAAGAAAGCAAGTTTTATATTTTTGTTTCATTAGAATTCTCCAGATCAGGCTATAATTCTTTCTTTCTAATGTTTCATCCCCAGAACAACAGAACCAAACCAGAACCACCTATGCAAAACAAGCAAATATACGGTTTCCTTATCATCTTTAACAAATTAGACCTAGAAAATGTTAACAGTCTGTGTCAGAAAACTTTAAAAGCCCACCGTTCATCCCTTAGGGGGAACAAGACTGGCTGACAGCTTATGAGGAGAAACCTATGTAGCATGCTCGTGGTAAATATGTTTGACTGAAAACCAAAGATTGGAACCTCAGTGAATTTCCTGGATTTTAGAATTTGATACTCTGTTTCTATTAACAAATGCATTTAGCTACAAGGATATAATAAACAGAGTATAGCACTCAAAATATTGAACAGATTATTATAAATTCTTATTATATGTTGTAGCATTTTTCACTTCCTAGTAAGGATCTGTTAGAAAGAAGGAATTATTGTTTGTTGTAGTAGTTTACTTAAAAAGAGTGGGCTTCCTTTGAAAACTGGTAGAGGTACAGCTTAAAGGTATCGATTTAACGATTTTGCACTTATTACTAATGGCTGCTACTGAGATGTGCTCACTTCAGTGCTCTGCCTTGGCATGTTCATCACAGCACAATATCTGTGGGTCCCAGTTTGTACTTACCAGCTAACCATGAGGAGCAAAGAAAAAAATTACTGAGAATAAGCCCACAGCCAGGGTGAGGGGACAGCGAGTGGGGTGGGGGTTAGAAGACTTTATTTTATCTCTGCTTTGATTAAGACTTTTCATCAATGTTATTGACCTAGCAGTAGGTATAGTCTCTTTTTACTATACAGTCTCTTTTTAGTTCTTTGAGGTCACATGAAGAAGAAAAATCAGCTTCACAGGTGCATGTTATTAGACACACAAAGCACTTGTTAACAGAAAATATGAGATAGCTCACATTTATCAAAATTATCCCTGACATTTCCTTTTGCTCAGCTGAAAACAATATCTAAGCTCCCAGAGCAACATGTAATGTGTGAGGGGGAAGAAAAAAAGAAAAAAACAGCCAAGCTTTTTTTTTTTTATAAAGGGCAGTCAAAGGAGTATGTGGTGAATAAGCAACGTTTCTGGTAAATACCAGAGTTATCCAGTGAGCTGTATTTTACATGTTTATTATAATGAAGTGGATTTTAAAATTTTCTATCTCTGTTTCTAATATATTGAGAGCTAGGGACTCTCATACCTCTGAAAGCATGAAAATCGTAACCCTGGACAATCCTGAGAATTACTGTTCTATTGGAGTAGACATCATGCCATAGGCAGGGGATCTATAACCTTGGCTGTTACTCTCCCATCTGCAGGTATCAGCTGTATAGCAAAAGAGACTGCTTTTAGGTATGAACAATCCTCAGTCAATTGGTGATCCATGTACTAAGACTGCAAATAAAGGTGCATTTTTACTACAGTTACAGTGATCTTTTTGTCTGTTAAGTATTTACTGAAAACTCAATTTGAGGCTTTTTCCCCTCCCTTGAGACTGCTACTGTGATGCTAATAGGTATCTGTATGTGTATTTGTATGTTTATTATATGCTGTCACTGCAAAATATAAGTTGGACAGCTCATTGTCAAAGTGATGTGTATCAATAAATAAAATATAGAACCTAAAACAAAAGAAGCAGAGAAAAAGAGAAGACAAGCTTTAAAAAGAAGTCTTCTAGTAATTGCATGATGTAATAAGGCTAATAAATCTGTTTAATTGTCACATTTGCCTTAAATTAATAATTTATATCAACATTTGGTGTGGGCAGATATGATGAATATTTTTGTGTTGTGATTAGCCTGGAAAGTGGCACTTTGAACATTTAAAAAAATAATTAATTACAAATCCTGTCTGGTCTTCCGCATTTCTGGTAGTAACTGAATAAACACAGGTGAGAAAATGTCACAGGAACCAGTAGACAGAACAGAGCTTAAATCCAGTAAAACTTTTCTAGTATTTTTGTTGCAGTAATAAGGAAGATGAGCTAATGTGACAGGTTGTGTCTGTTGCTATGGCAAAGTAACTCAAACATCTGAACATGTCATCAACAGAAACTGTTAATCTGGAGAACTTTACCACCTGTAGGCTTTGTGCTTCCTGGCGACCCAGGTCCATGGTGCTAGAGGAAAGCTGCTCCATCTGATGCCGATGTATCTCCTTAGGCTGGTTGAATTTACTGTGCTCCTTCAGCTGTAGTGGTGCCCCCTGTTATACCTAAATCTCTGCATTCTCTTCCCGTCTCATGCTCTCACCACACACACAGTGCGGATACTTTTTTTTTTTTAAATGTTTACATATCATTTAACATAAAGTAAATGCAATGCTTTAAAAATAGTAATTTGTTTATCACGGGTTTACTTCAAACCTGTTTTGAATGCTTTGTGTGTTACTGTGCTTCCTTCATGCTGGCCTACTGAAACTCATGGCTCTTCTGCTAAATGGCCTGACTCTTCTCCTGCTGTTCCCCTCCTCCTCCACCTCACTTTACATCTTAATGGTGTACATCTGTTACTGGACAGATTGCACAAGATGAACATAAGGCACTCTTTTCCAGGGTCAGCTAAATTGCCAAGCTAGGTCCACTTAGGCTATTGAAATGTATGTTCAAAATTCCAGAAATTCTACTAATGACAGACATCTCTGTCATATTATGCTGCATAATAATTATACTTACACAGGCCTGTGTGAGGTCAGAATAAAAACATTGTTTCAGTATCAGTTATATATTTGTGTGCATTAGTAATATGTGTAATAATATCAGAGGTTGTTTCTTGTGATCTCAAAATTGGAGGGTTTTAGATTTTCGTATTCAAATTTACTTTGCTTCAGATTAGCAAAAGTGAAGTTCAGGAAGTTTGGAAACAGTAGTTTTGTTTGGGGGGATGTATGTTTTTGAAGTGTTAGTCTAAAATTGTCTGGCCATGTTTAAAAAGTCAACAGATTTTAACAATTAGGAAAAAGATACAAAAAAGCTGGAGTACCTCTTGGCCCATGTTGCTGTTCTTTGTATACATGTGTTTTCTGGAATTATTTTTTTTTTACTGTGAGATTAGTGCATAGTAACAAGGCACTGGTTTGTCTTGATTCTATACACTTTAGAGTCGGACAAGGAACTGTCGCAACACATGGCTTTCAAATGAGTTGATTGTAGACATATTGTCTGTCAGTCAAAACTACAATATTGTAATTAGATCAGGCCCTGTCTCTCCATACGTGCTTCAGCTGGCAATGAAATAACCTCAGAAGTGAGTTATGTGGATCCTACAGTTTACTGCGTAGTACTATGCTACAGTGTTGTTCAAAGCTTGTTTCTACTGTACTGCAAATTGTAATTAATTTACGATTGGAATTGCTGAAAATTTGTATTTTATTCTGTCATTCTTGGAAATTCTTCACATTTTTGAAAGCTAAAAAAATCACAAGTGTAATATTTCGTGGTAGCAATATGTTGAATTAATGTCCATGTGTTGGAAAAGCCTGAGATGCTGAAAAGTGCAAAGCCCTCTCTGGATCCTGCAACTGACTGAGTTAGTAGGTCACTCAACATTAAATGGGGTTTGTTACTCGTGCTGCTGAAAAACTGTTGGTTTTGTGCTATAGTTGCTAGAACTCCACTGGCATAAAGCTTACACAGGTCTATTCCAAACATGAGCCAATGGAGAGGGATATTCAGAATCAGTGGCATACAATAAATGTGTAAAAGTATTGTCTGGATGTCACAGAAAAGAAGCAATCTTTTGGGGAAGGAAGGAAATTCTGATGATGTGAAATGAAGCTCCCTGAGGCTTGATTATAGACATTACCTGGTTTTCTGTATCAGCTAATTTGTTGTGAATGTCAAAACAGTTCTGTACATCCTTTCCATAAGCAGCAGCACTGAGGAGGTGTGTTTGCCATGCCACCAGTTAGGTGGGGTGCTGTGACTGGACAGAGGGCACCTTCCCCGAACTGCCAAGGGCTTCCCAAGCACAGCAAAGCTGCGCACATACAGAGCGAGTGTAGCCGCAGCTTGAAAGAGTGCGAATGTACAGCCGCTCTTCAGTGGTCATACGGGGGGAGCTGTGGACTTTGCTGCAACGTGAGAGCAGATTTGCTTCCAGATCCTGCCTGACTGGGTCCTGTGACAAGGGTGATGGAAGGAAGATGTTTAGTTTAAGTAAGGGTACCTTACTGAAATAGTTGGTTCTTGACCAATACAAACTGAGATGAAAACAGTAGCATTGCGCAAGTACAGCTGATGCTGTGGATGTCCTCATTCGTTTGCATAAAATTTCCACGAAAAATACTTAGGTTGAATATTTATTGGATTTTCTATTCACCTGGTAAAAAGCCAGTGTGGAGCTCAGGAGTTCCAAAAAATAAAATAAAAGAACAAGCTTGAGAAATCGCTGTGGGTTAAAAAAAAAAGGGGTGGTGGAAGGAGAAGGAGAATTGAGTTACAGTTCATGCTGGGCACTTAGTAACTTTTGCAGTTCTGTGAGGGGCATGAGTGTGTGTCACAGACATGGTTAGTGGCATTGCTAATGATTTTACAGGGAAGTTATTAGAAAAGTAGTGCCATATGGAATGATACTGTATTTGTAATTCCAAAAGTTAACAATTCAGTCTCCCGTAAATACTGAGTCTGTCGGGGATTTCTCAAGTGATGTGCAGCATAGAAAATATCCACTTTTATTTTTCTGCTTAGAGTTACTTTATACAAATCAGCCCTGGATTTACTGGCAGAGAACTTAAAAGAGCAGGGAGGTACCAAGGAGAGAAAAGCTGGCTTGTTCCTTGTCAACACAACTGGCCATAAGTTCCCCCAGCACAACTCCATCCCCATCTGACAAGGGCTGCACCCACCCCTGCAAGCCAAAGCACTGTTAATACTTTTGTGTTTTTTTTAACCCTATGATGCTTATGCTTCAGTAGTAGCAGGTTCTGCATCTCCACTGTTACTTAACACCTCCGTAATAAAATCCCTTTTTCCCTGTGTTTCCTGTGGTAGGGCAGAGGTAGGCCAAGGCCTTCACCAAACACAGCAAGGGAAAGAAAATTCTGTTTTCCTCATAAGTAAAGACAGTTGCTTCAAAGGGGGTTTTAAGCAGTCAATAAGAATTATATTTAACTTTTTTTCAAAACATAAAAACACTTAAGAACTTCTTGGCCCTAATTTAATATATTTATTAAAGGTAAGATGGCTGGTTTTCTTGGCTTGGAAATCCAGCTTCTAAGAACTGTCTTTTTCTTAGTGAGGAAGAATCCTCGGGCATTTTTAGTCATTAGCAACACATGAACAGGGGTTCACTTATAAAATAGAGATGTCATCTCTGGTACTCTAAAAGCATATTTGAAATCTGAAAATAAAACTGTGTACTCTACCTGTATGTTGTGGTTGTGAAGCAGGTGGTGGATGGTGATGAGAAAAATCTCCATCCTAGCAGAAGTCCAAGCTTCCATGTTTGTTTTGTATAGATACCCCTCTGCATGCTTTAACGTATTTAGCTATCTAAAAAAGTGATTTTTGCACTAAAGAATGAAACACTGTCTCCCAAGCCTAGCTTAGTGTGTCTATGTCCACAGCAAAAAGCATCTGCTGCTGAATTGCCTATTAACTTCCGATCCCAGTGGTAATTTACTCTTGAAGTGATAAGAACCAGTTCTGGCCATTATCAATTGTGCTAATTGTTCCAGCCTCGTGGAGGACTAAGTTTCGGTGCCTGTTCAAGCTGCCTCTTTTGCTGCTTTGCCAGGATTAACCCCTGGTAATTCCTGACCAGCACAGTCGGAGGAGGTCAGAAATAGAGCAGCCACTGCCACTGATACTATAACAGCTGCTGCTCTTCACAAGGGCATTTTCCCATTCTTTTGTGTTACCAAATAACCATTTGTAATTCTCTCCCTCTGTAATACACTTCAGAAGGCTGCCCACTAACTCTACTTCTTTTTTTACTCTGCTTTTTTTTTTTTTTTCTTTTCCCCCATTTGATAGACATTGATTTGTTGCTGTCTTTCTCACGGAGCTTGAAATTACCACTGGTAATACTATAACAGCACGGGAAATGCTTGTATATACGCCTTGATAGTACAACTCCATTACCACCCAGCAACAGCATTCATTACTTTATTAGTAATTCTGAGGGTAGAACTTGGGGGTGGGAGGAGAATGTGTTAGAAAGAGTAAGATTTCTGTCATCAAATATGTAATTAACATAGGATATTTGTACTTTTCTCTGGTAACTTCATAGTTGGTTTGTTTCTGGCTAACTTGAAATCACTTCTTTTGTTGCATCTTAATCCATTAATTCTTGTTCGTGACTGAAATGCAGGGGTGCTTCTCAACATAGAAATTAGTGTAACCTTGCTTCAATTTTGAAGTTGACAAGAATGCAACTTTTTTATGGTATATTTGTTTCTTGTGCAACTATTTTTTTTGCTCTCTCCAATTGGGCTTTATGTGATGGGTTTAGACATAACAGCTTAAGTTAGAGTTGCCTTTCTTCAGAGACTTGAAAATGTGCACAGATCCTGATCAACATAAATTAGCATGGCTATGCCTTCTGTTATCAGTTATTTCAACTATATGAAACAATCTGTTTCTGTTTTAATATAAAATAAGATGGTGTGCACGTTTACAATACATATCACTCCAGACATAAGCAGGAATACCTGTTGAAGGGCCCTGTGAGTAAAGACAGCCTGTTAAGGATCTTTCTATGCATGAGAGGAACGTCCATATAGTCACTGTGTTTGCAGGAATGTGTGTCACTGGTTTGGAATACAAAACAATATTTCTGCATTGTGACATAGCTGCCACCCTCTACCCCCCTTTTTTTTCTTCTGAGGGAAAAAGGTTGAAGTGGTGATACCGTGTCATTATAATCCACAGGAATTTTGACAATAATTCAAGGGATTGATGATAAGGTTTACACTGGAATCATCACAAATGAAAAGGCAGCAGCCAAGTGTGTATACGGCTGCATTGGTATTCTCTGTCCCTTTTCTTTATAGAAGTCTTGGGAAAGGAGGTTGCTGCCACTATTATTAATCTTTATCTTGTGTTGGCACTTAGCTATCAGAACGCCTCTGACATTTGATGGGGTCTGGAACAAATTCTTTCGTTGTAATAGAATTTTTATGTCTCTGACTAGTCAAGGAATGGAAGAAGGAATTTTCGAACACAGAGTAAATGTAAAACAGAACTTTTATTTTTCTTCAAACTTTATTTTGCTTTTATTTTTGCTTTATAGCTAAAGGATGTCAGCAGCTCAGAGCACACCTTTCCATCAATATTCTTCACCTATTGTTTGAAATCTTTATTTCTACCCATGATTCACAGTTGTTACTCCATGAGCCGGTGTGTCATTGCTCACCTACTTCTTTACAACTTAAGTGTGAAGAAGTGAGGTACAGAAGAAACTGTACATTCTTAAGATATCCCAGGATGTAAAGTATACAAATTATCATACTACTGGATGTTTATACCTAATGTCTGCACTTAGTATATGTAATCTTGCCTGGTTACTGCCTAAAGAGCCATGCCAGGTCACAGACATGGGAAATATTACTAAAGTGCAAGGTAGGTGCAGCAGAAAGCATGTGTGTTTTGACCACTGATGTGCTTTTATAATGCATAGTGTTGGCTGGGGAATGCCTTTCCCATGTGTTCTGTCTCTTGCCCGCTCTTCTGCTGCAGTGAAGCCAAGATGACCACAGAGAACACAGCCAATGCTTTCTACTCTCCTTGAGACACTACCACCACAGGTGGGAAACACAGATGTGGGAGCATAGTGAGTACTTTAATTTCCTCCTCATTTTCCAAACCCTTGTGTAGGGGAAGCACCCTGAGGGCTTCACAATAACTGAATGCAAGACTGGGAGAATGGTGGACAAATACACACAGCTATGAGTTGAAGTGGAAAATGTAGGTTCTGTCTTTTGTTGGAGTACTTTAAGTACTTTGTGTGGGGAAAGAGGTACAAGTATGGTGGGCACAAGCTTCTGAAAATTCGACCTCGTGTATGCAAGGAAAACACACAGGTTATCTCTCCTGGATCATCTGGATTTGTAGCTATCAGGAACGGCACATCTCAACTAAATGTGCTGTTTTACCACAGTAGACCTATCAAGCTATGGTATAAAGTCTTTGAAGGCACACGTGTATAATGATATAAGGAACGAGTTAGGGCCCTGCAGAACGGGCAGGACTAGTGAAGGGGAGGCAAGAATCCACATATGCTGCTCCACCAGGCTGTGTTAATGATGGGGCAAACCCAATTCAGCTCCCTCCCCCATGCCAGTCTGTAAATGGGCCCATTTCTGACACGTGTTGGAGAAATGCAGTGTGGAGATCACTGGGTAAACCCAAGGAGTAACAGTTTGTGGAGAACACTGGTGAAGCTACTAGTGGAATAAAGAAAATAAGAGTAGAAGTTAAAGGTAAACCATAACTGTATTGTGAGCAGAACAAAGTCCTTTCCAGAGTAATAAAGATACATATCATAGCTATAATTTGAGTCAGGGTATGGATTCCTCAACAAAAAGGAGTATGCATGGATTTGTATGCCTGCATGTTTCTGTCTTGATGTAAGAGAGGCTGTTGATTGTTGGGTTGGTTTTTTTTAAAAAAAAAATCTGTGTAGGAGAAATGTTAAGACATGATACAACCTGAGTTCTGATGGTAAATGAGTGCACAGAATAATATTTATGTTTAATTTTTTTTCCTATTCAATTTATTTTTACACCAGGTCTCAGTGGAGGCCCCTGGAATACTACAGTTAAAGGCAGCCACAAAAAGTTGATTATGTTTAACAAATCATTGCTATGCAGTAACGAGGTAAATTGGGTCCATAGACATAATTTTCCTAGCATTTAGGAAATCTGTTGATAAAGTGAAACACAAAAGAATAATCTGCAAGGTCTGTAATTTTGGTACTTTATAGTAGCTGAGGTATTTGGATAAATTATCTTCTGAGACATCAAAGACAGGTATTTGTGAGTGGGTAGTGGCTTGGGAAAGAGGAAAGTGATTAGTGGAGTGCTACAGGAGATCAGTGTTAGGACCAATTTTATTCATTTTGTAAACCAATGGTCTGGAAAAAAGAAAAAAACATGCAGTCAGGGAATTGCACACGCTTTCGTTTCTGTGTTGCAGGGGAGTAGCAGGCCATGAAAAACAGAGGTCATGCAACCAAATTTATACAAGATGTATAGACAGATAAGCAGCTATCTTGTTAGTTAAGAGTATGTAATTCGTGTGGAAAGAAACTAAGGAAAAGCAAGGAAATAAGGATGCACAAAAAGGCTGACAGAAGGATGTCGTATCACTGTGTGGGTTAAGAGAAATATTTAAAATAATTTTAGCAATTTTTAGTGAGTGTGATTTCTTTTGTTTTAAATTCACTTGTTCAGTAAGGAAATCAGTTGTTTAAAATTCCATGGGTTTAAAAGCATATAAAAAAAAATAAAATATTTTCCTAAAATGCAGTCTCTTAAACTTTCAAGTTGGTTTCCATAGACAGAGCTTGGGAAAATGGATAAGGAATCCATAAACAGATCCAGGCCTTGTGGCTCATGGGGTTGTAATGTTGCTTGGAGTCACGAGCCAGAACTAAGACAATAGCCCAAGCTCTGCTCTGCTGAAGGAACCATTCCAGCGACTGGATATTCTGGATTTGTTGAGTAGCGGCAAGTGCGTATTTTCTTGTAATTGCCCAAACAATGGTAAAGTTGTTTCCCTGCCCAAGTCTGTTTGGCTGTGGTAACTCCCTAGGTGCAGAATTTCTTTTCTGTGCCATACGATAAAGGTAAAGAAAAACAGGGCAATATTTGGAAGGCTTTGCACAGACAGGGGAAAATTAAGGATCCATAAATGCTTGTAGAACAAAAAAAAAAAGAAAAGCAGCCCGTATTGTTCACTTGAGAAGCATGAAGACGCTTCAACGGGATCTTGTAATCTTACTCCCAAAGAGAATGCCGAATGTTTGCAGAATGGAAGTTGCTTTACAGGTCACTTCCATAACAAATATTGCATTTTCACTTTAAATCAGGGACTGGTAACTTTGCTGTTACACTGCTGAACAATTTATAGCATATATAAATTATATATAGTAACAGACTTGTATGTTTAGAGGTATATATACATTTTTTTGTAGATTATTGGTTAATAACTGTAAGGACAGAATTGTAGTTCAAGGGAAATATACTCAATTTATTCCCTGTGTATTTACTGAGCGGTGTATTTTGACATTCTGAAGCTAACCTAATAATATAGACTTTATTTAAAGGATTAAACAAGTTGCATGTGATGTTTTACAAATAATTAGAAGGAAGGTCCTTAGTCATGTCTGCTGTTGTCTCATACAAAATCATGGGATCGTGTCACAAGCGAAATGAGATGGCTCTAAGGGCCACATCTGGTGTGAAATACTGAAATATGGATAACTGTCCCAGGCTGACTGGAGAAGATGTATTTCTAGAGATTATATAGAGAACAAAAGAAGTGAACTGTATTATGAGCAAAAACCAGTTAGGGTCAGTAAGAACCATCTTTCTGCATAGAAATTCCCTGTTTGAATACTCCAAAGCAACCCTGACCCGGTCTTTAGTGGCAGGCGGGTGTGTGCCATGCAGCATGCCTCCTGGGCCAGGGCTGTGCTTCGGTGCCGCGGGGCTGGCCCAGAGCCGTAAGCGCATCCACCCCACCGGAGGGGCCGCGGGATGCCGCCCTTACCGAGCCGCTCGCTCCCGGCTCCTCCCCGCGCCGCCAGGTGGCGCCGCGGGCCCGGCCC